>RDPX01000416.1:247444-270177 GCA_003991215.1 Morbakka virulenta
AGCTTGCACACCACTTAACAAAATGAAAGCTGACAAAACGATAGACACAGTTGAGATAGCTGTACATTCAATCCTAGTTAAAAAAAAAGCACTAGTCTTGAAGCTAATTACAAAGGATGCTGCTTCGAATGCTGAGATCATTTTTTTTGGAGTAACTCTGCATTGTAGTTGCTGACAATATTGCATGAGAAAACAATCAGCATCTGTTTGCATTCTACTATCAAAGAAGTCAATTATATATACATATATATAGTTTTTTGCTTGTCAGTTTCTTGATAAAGTCTGTTGTAGACAGACGAAAATTTGAAATAATAAATAAATATTTGATTTACTCAAGTAAATGTTGGCATACTTTCTTTAGTCATTTCCTGTGTCAAATATATATATATATATATATATATATATATATAATATATATAAGGGGTGTCCAGCTTAGAGCGAGGTGGATTGAGCTAATAGATCAATCCACGGCTCTTCGCTTTACCCAGATTCACAGACAAGTCCTACAATTTCCTTCCACCTATTTCTATCCTGAGCTAACATTTTCAGACATTCGAGGTCAAGTACACAGTTCAAGGTTTTAACATTCATAAGCTCAGGATTCAATTCATTAGCAAAGGAGTCAATTCCAGACTTAAATATTTACTTTTGTTCTGCCACAAATTCATAAAGAAATCTCTTGCCGAGGTGACACAGATTAAAAAATCAACAATGGAGCAGATACCGGATTTGTGGGCCGAGAAGCGGCGCCTCTGTTTGATAGCCTCAAACATCAGGATCTTGGCGCGACAAATGAGCGACTTTGAAAAGCTTGCCGAACCTTTGTTAACTTCTCATAAGTTACCAAAAGTGCTTCTTGCTTATCTCGCAAATATGAGGTAACCTATGAATAAAAACATTTCGAGGCACAAGTTTTCATCTGATGGATCTATTTTTCAGAATACGTCCTTGCGTATCCACTCCCACATCGCAGCATCACCTGATGGGCTTCTCTTTAGCCAAAACGCCTGTACAATTGTCGAAGTTATAACAATTATCAACCTGGCCAAGAAAACCCTGAGAAACGTCAGGATAAAAAGAATGATTTTTTTCTTCAAATGGCTGATACAGGATTGAAGTTGAAGAGAACTCGCTCTTATTTTTTCAGATTTAGTGTCAGCTGTTCTTCAGAAACATAAGCAAATGTATTTTAACGAGGGGTGAATCACTTTAAAAAAAGTGTTTGAGAATGAAGAATTATAAGGGGTGTTGAGAATTATTGGAAATTATGAGAATTTATTGGGAGTTATAAAGAATTATTGGGAATTATAGAGTTTGTGAGAGTTGTTAAGAATTATTAAGAGTTATTGGGAATCATTAGGAATTATTAAGAATTATTGAGAATTATTGGGAATTATTGAGAGTTATTGGGAATTATTGAGAATTATTGAGGATTATTGGGAATTATTAAGAATTATAGGGAATTATTGAGAATTATTATGCTTTGAGGAACTTTTATTTTAATAATTATTTGCCAACAGTGAGAAAAATCACAAGTAAATTATGCAGACAGAAGAGCTTGCCCAATTAGCCTAACATATTTCTCCCTTCTCATCAAATTCAGTTACTTCTTTGAAAAAAGATACTCTGTAAAATTTCCTTTTTGTATTAATAAATCATATTTTATTTTATCTTACAGTTAGTGGAATCTAATAAAAATATTAATGCAAAGATGAGCAAATGCACCAGCAGTTTGATTAACGGTCAGAATTTCCGACAAAAAATAGATATTCCCTGACATATTTCTTTGTATAAAATTGTTTACCGGATTAATAATCTCTTTACAGACCAACACGTCCAAAATGTCCATATATATATAATCAGATGGCCGAGCAAGAAAAACTCTAATTTTACAGTACTCAGAGTTTCATGTCTTTCACAATCTTCAGCTGTATACAAATGATCACTTGAAAAAAAATTTTCTACAAAGATGTTACACAAACAATTGTGAAACCTGACCTTTTGAAAAGCAACTATTGATAACAAAAGAATCATAAAGCGTGCAACTACAAAACAGGAAACGGGCATAAGAAAATCATTATCTATTGTCAGTCTTTTGATTTGTAATTTGTGAGGGTGTATTTATTCATATGTCGACATTTGGAAACAATTTCGGTTCGTTTGTTTTGCAATTCAGTTTTATTTCCGTAACTAAGAATTTCTAGTTTCTCTTGCAGGCACAATGGGCACGTTTTTGTTAAGTTTGAATATGCCTTGACACGTTTTATGATTGACCAATCAAATGAAGGTTTCAAATTCTGTTTTTTAAATACCAAACGTACGTTGAAAACGTAATATTAATTTTATACTTTTCGTTGTTGAAGGACTGCTTGTGACCATTACATCGTTGTTTAAACTCTTTTCCAGTCAGCCCAATGTAGCATTTTGTTGGTTGATTCGGTGCCGTAACTTTGCCTTGGTAAATAACGGAGGATGTTCTGTACTTCCCTTTCAGTGGACAATTTTCTTTGATTCTGCAACTGCACCGAGGAATTTCTGCTGTAGCACGTGACGTAATTTTCTTGTTGTGAGAATTGATGATGGAACGTATGTTTTCCGTACAGCTATAGCTGACTTTGACATTGTTCTTATTAAAAAATTTTCGGAGGGTATTTTTATTCGTAAAGTGTTTATCAATAAGGTTCAAGAATGATTTCACAACATTGGTTGATACATTCTTATTAAAGGGCAGGTTGAACCATATGTTTCTTTTCCTATTCTTCTTGCGGTGGTTGCTTTTTTCAGTTTTTTTGTAGGATAGGTTCTGCGCACAGTAACCACTGTTACGGAGAGCATCTTCGTATTATGTTTTTTGCCTGGTCAAAAATTGGTTGATTCGAAGAGTTCTTTGCGAGTCTATCTTTTATAGAGGTCGGAAGTTGTGTCAGTGTGTTCCCCTAATGGTTTGACGAGGCATGAACATACTGCAGGTGGTCGTGTGGCTTTTTATATGGTCTGAAAGTGCCGGTGGTGAAATCTAGGGTAACTTCTAGAAAGTCAACCATTTTTAGATTAGCGTTGATATCGATATCGAATCCAATGTTTTTGAAAATCTTAATGATTTCTTTACGTTTGATGTCTGCAGTCCTCCTGGTTGAATTACGTAATACCAATAAACTATCGCCGCGGTATAGTCCTGTGTCTTCTTTATTCACAATCGTGGAGAGCTTATGTAAAATGAAGATACCAACTAACTCACAGATCTCAGCTTTATTGAAGCTTTCCATTGTTACATCGAACGGATCACGTGAGTCTTTTTTCTTCCAAGCATTATCACTGAAAAACAAGAGCAACTTCCGGCAGTGAAGGATAGTTCTGATGTCCTTGTCTGTGATGGTTGTGTATGTTTTGGCGAAGTTCAAGGTTTTATTTAAGATATCCTCTGTTATGGACGGATAGAATTCCTTGATGTCTATTTGAACGAAAGTACACGACGATTTGTTTTTAATGGATGAAAACCATTCTAAAACTGCGTCTCTGCGTCTGTCTTTTTTTACTGATTAACCAATAGTTTACGACGAAGGTCCGAGTTAATGCGATCTAGGATCGTTTTACTGATTATACCAATTTCACTTTTGCACGAGTTGATGAGACGGCAAGGGTGTTTTTGGTTTACGTTTTCCTTGTGGTCTTTTCAGCAGATAAAAGCAGGTGAATTGGCTAAAGATACTGCAAGGTTGTCAACATTATATGACGATGGAATATTTTTGGCTTCATGGTTTATATTTGTCTCAAGGAGATCTGGTGCCTTTTGATACGTTTTTGTGACATTGTCCTTTAGTAAAGCGTTCTGCTGTTCAACTGGCATAGCATATATGTTCGAAGTTTTACCAACAAAAACAAACACTTCCTTTGATTTTCGAATATTGTAAATATCTTTCTTTAATTTCCGCTGGAATCTGTCGGAATGCTTTCGAAATGTAACTGATTCGTACAAATCGAAGAGTTCGGATTCAGACTGTTCTAACTCACGACAGGGTGGATGTGTATTCCTGGATTTGAAACCGAATGTTTCCTGTGGTGGTTTAGAGTTGTCTTTCAAGTTATTAATCCAATACATTTTCCATCGCATACGTTTAATGACTGCTTCAATTTGATCAATAAGCTTCAGCTTGTAATGATTGATATTTTAATTAACCGATTTTTTAGGATTTATATTTAGTTAACAGATTAATGTGCGCACTCAGTGTCTTGTCATGTTGTCTAGCCATGTTGTTCTATTGTCTCGTCATGTTAATCTCGTCCTGTTGTCATATTTTCGCGTCATATTGTTAAGTGTCACTTGATAGGAAATTAGTAAATTGTCGCGCCAAGTGCGAAATAAATATAATTACATGTTAAATATATGTATCACCTTCTGGTATGAGTTAGTTTAGTTTTTATGAGATTCGATTGCGTTAAGAACAGCGTGTTGTGATCTCTATTTTAAGTTTCTCTCTGAAGAACTCGTGAGAGGCTTGTATGTATTTCGGTCTGGAATAGGTATATTTTTCAAGTAGTAAGCGAAGTTTATCTTTTCCATTGATGATAACAAAACAGAGTGCTCTACGGATAAAACATTAGGAGCTTCTTATATTAACAAATGAGTATGAAATGTCATCAACATCAGTGCTCTACCACATTAAAACGTAGGATATATCATATAATCAGATGTCCGAGTAAGAAAAACTCTAACTTTACACTACTCAGAGTTGCATGTCTTTCACAGTCTTCACCGAAATACAAATAATTATGTTGAGTGGGTAGTTCAGAATAGGATTGAGATACACGGAGTTCCAGATATTTCATTTTCATATTTCTCATCTAGAATCTCGTGACTGCTAGAATCACGATACAAATACATAAAATATTCTTAATTGTAAGTCTTATCATACACTGTACAATAATATTAATAAAAAGAGTACCGTATTACAATTCATTGAGTACAATAACTCTATATAAGTTAGCAATCATGGTAAAGTGACGCACTATTTTCCAACAACGATTCAAGTAAACAGTAGATAAAATACATTGAAAGATTACAGAATAACACTATTAAAAATTACCTTCTAGCCCCTCTGAGCTATCCACTAGTTAATTTATTGAAGTCTCTATTTTCACTTCTTCTCGTGAGTTTACGAGTACCATGATTGTACTATGATGCTTCTTAATGGTATACAAACTTCTGACATGGTATGCAAAATTCTGGCATGGTATGCTGTCAAACTGTAAACTGAACTGAGGTATCCAGAACATTCGCGATTTATTGCGAGGGGACGGATAGGAAGATTCACTAAAGTCACCAGACCCATCGGCGCCATCGACACAAGAACGTGCAACACGCCCAAGAAACCGGAACCTGGCTATACATGCTAAACAAACAAGGCACTCACTGTACAACAAACTGTGAGGTTAAAATTAACTTTGTGATATACTGACTGATGTCTGTTCAATACGGTTGTGGTGTTTCAACAGCAGCAACAAATTACTTGAAAAATTTCTACAAAGATGTTATACAAATAATTGTGTAAAATGACCTTTTGAAAAGCGACTATTAATAACAAAAGAATCATTGTTATCAATAGTCGCTTTTCAAGATATGCAGATATGTAGATAGGTAGATATGTAGATAGGTAGATAGGTAGATAGGTAGATATGTAGAGATGTAGATAGGTAGATATTTAGATATGTAGATATGTAGATAGGTAGATATGTAGATATGTAGATAGGTATATATCTAGATAGGTAGATATGTAGATAGATAGATATGCAGACAGGTAGATATGTAGATAGGTATATATGTAGATAGGTATATATGTATATATGTATATGTACATCTATAAAACTATTTATTGGCAGTATCATGGAAATAGACGATTTTATCGTTAGTTGAGGGTTTACTTCAATCTTTTTTGAATGACTCCATACGACAACAAAAAAGAAAATGTCGGGTGCTTGAATTCATAGATGAGAAAAATAAATTGGCATTATCATGATAATGGACGATTTCATGGTCTTTTGAGAGTTTACTTCAATCTTTCTGGCTGACTTCCGTCGACAACAAAGAAGAAAATGTCGGGCGCCTAAATTCATAGACTGAAATATAAATTGGCAATATCAGGGTAGTAGACGATTTCATCGTCAGTTGGGAGTTTACTTCAGTCCTTTTTGACTTACTTCAGTCGACTAACGCCCATAATTTGCACTAGCATTTAAGTCTAATTCCCATTGTCAACCAATTTTAGTGTATCCCGAACCTTTTGCCCACACGTTTCTATAAATGATGTAGATTTATGCATTGTAGACGTGCATATATTATCATCTAATCTATTATCATTTAATAACTTATAATTTTTGTTCAGATATAAATGAATGCGCTGACAATCGTAAGATATGCGGTCCTATTGCTACATGCAAGAACACTTATGGTTCTTACCAGTGTAAGTGCAAAGATGGATTTGTTAAAAAAAATGGGAAGTGCTATGGTACGTCTTCTTCCACATTTACGTACACAGTAATAGAAATCAAATAATATATTAGGGCTGATTTTTATGCAAAAACCTGAAGTAAAAAGGGAAAAGTAAAGACAATAGCTTTTCTATAGGTTTGTAATGTCATTTGGAAATCAATAATTTTTATTTAATTGGTTTTGTATCATCTTTTTTGAAGCTCAGTTTGGTTCTTTTTTTCAACTCTATTGCAAATATAATTTCACTTTGCCCAGCCATGGAATATCAAAAGTAAATAAACAAATAGTTAGCAACATCTTAAGAGTACTATTTCTTTCCGTTTCCTTCTTTAGCATTACTTGGTTCTCAGCTAAATTTCGTCATATGGTATAAGTTATATTTTATGTAATTTATGTGATGGTTTTCTTTTCTCTTCCTCTCACTCTATCTCACTTATGTATGTTTTTTGTGGGTTTTTTTCATTCAGATATCGACGAATGTCTCAATGATCCATGTAGAGCGAAGAAAAACACAGAATGCCATAATAGAGATGGAAGCTATTCGTGCAGGTGCAAAAGTGGTTACCGTCGGGTTTACGGAGAATGTGAAGGCAAGTTTTCTTTTAATTTCTTTTTACAAAGATTATAATAAATATAATAATTATGGTAGTTAAAATAATTATAATGTTATAGTTAAATTTTGATATTATAATCTTTAGTCGTAAATTAGGAAGTATAGTGGGTGTTGTTTGAATTTTTTTTCAGTTTGGATTTCTTTAGAAATTGACGAGTAGCAAACTGCAAGTTAAGCAAAGTTCTAGAAACTATTTTGTGTTCCAGACATTGGACGTGTTTGACACAAAAGAGAAATTTAATATTTGCATAGGCCCTTATACAAAGGGACACAGTTGACGACAAATGTTACAAAGGTGCTAATTTTTTTTCTATCATATCCATTTTTTCTGCTAAAGGAAGGAGTGAGCTGGTCCATTTCACTGTGGTTTCCACCCTGATGACCTCGCATAGAAACAATTTTAAAAGTAGAAAAAATTTGTAATGGTGGAGAAAACACAAAGAGAGAAAAAGATTTAATGTAAATTTTTTAACACTTGAAAAATTGTTGAAACTGGATAACTGTCAGGCTCATTCATGATTATTTGGTTTAAAATTGCAATCGGTATGCAAGGAAAAAAATGCAAAGCAGAATAAACACAGAATTTCAATAAGAAATTTTTCATTTACTATTGGAAATATGAACTGCTCATTCATTGTTCCATTCTAAATAATGAATGCAATTAAGGCAATAGTATTGTATCTGTAAAACCTAAAGGTGTAACTGAATTCTGCTTTCAAACGGAAGGACTCCAAGACAGACAATGTGTAAATTAATGAAGAACATGCTAGATGAAGTCGAAATTCAAGATCAAATTTTGATACACGAAATTACATCATGATATGTGTGTATATATATGTGTGTGTTTATAGATATATGTATATATGTATATATATGTATACAAATGTATATATATGTATATCTATGTATATCTATGTCTATCTATGTTCATATATGTATATCTATGTTTATATATGTATGTCTATGTTTATATATGTATGTCTATGTTTATATATGTATATCTATGTTTAAATATGTATATATATGTTTCTATATGTATATATATGTTTCTGTATGTATATAGCTGTTTCTATATGTATATTTATGTTGCTATATGTATATATATGTTTCTATATGTATATATATGTTTCTATATGTATATATATGTTTCTATATGTATATATAAATGTTTCTATATGTTTATTTATATGTTTTTATATGTATATATATATGTTTCTATATGTATATATATGTTTCTTTATGTTTATATATATGTTTCTATATGTATGTATGTTTCTATATGTATAAATATGTTTCTATATGTTTATATATATGTTTCTATACGTATATATTTGTTTACATATGTATATATATATGTATATATATATGTATACATATGTATATATATGTACATATATATATATGTATATCTATGTATATCTATGTATATTTATGTTTATATATGTATGTCTATGTTTATATATGTAAATCTATGTTTATATATGTATATATATGATTATATATGTATATATATGTTTACATATGTATATCTATGTATATCTTTGTATATCTATGTTGATATATGTATATCTCTATTTATATATATATATATATATATGTGTGTATATATATGTTTCTATATGTATATATCTTTTTAAATATGTGTTTTTATGTTGTTATATGTATATATATATATGTTTCTATATGTATTTATATGTTTTTATTGTATATATATATATGTTTACATATGTTTACATATGTATTTATAGATATATATGTGTGTGTGCTACTGAAAAAAATACCTATCGATGTACTCACTATAATGCATTAGGGCTGATTTTTAAGCAAAAACCTGAATTAAAAGGGAAAAGTAAAGACAATTGTTTTTCTATAGGTTTGTAATGTCATTTGGAAATCAATAATTTTCATTTGGTTGGTTTTGTATCATCTTTTTTGAAGCTCAGTTTGGTTCTTTTTTTCAACTCTATTGCAAATATAATTTCACTTTGCCTAGCCATGGAATATCAAAAGTAAATAAACAAATAGTTAGCAACATCTTAAGAGTACTATTTCTTTCCGTTTCCTTCTTTAGCATTACTTGGTTCTCAGCTAAATTTCGTCATATGGTATAAGTTATATTTTATGTAATTTATGTGTTTGATTGAATTGTATATGCCTGTCCTATTTTGAGAGCTTTTACTAGTTGACATTGGCCAGATTCAAAATTGCTGGAAAACATTGTTGTTTTCTCTGTTTTTGTATTATAATGCTGTTGTTCTTGAACGAAAAACATCAGGTGACCTTGAAAATGATTTTCTTTTCTCTTCCTCTCACTCTATCTCACTTATGTATGTTTTTTGTGGGTTTTTTTCATTCAGATATCGACGAATGTCTCTATGATCCATGTAGAGCGAAGAAAAACACAAAATGTTATAACGACTTTGGAGGTTATTCGTGCAGGTGCAAAAGTGGTTTCCGTCGGGTTTACGGAGAATGTGAAGGCAAGTTTTCTTTTAATTTCTTTTTACAAAGATTATAATAAATATAATAATTATGGTAGTTAAAATAATTATAATGTTATAGTTTAATTTTGATATTATAATCTGCATTTTAGTCGTAAATTAGAAAGTATAGTGGATGTTGTTTGAATTTTTTTTCAGTTTGGATTTCTTTAGAAATTGACGAGTAGCAAACTGCAAGTTAAGCAAAGTTCTAGAAACTATTTTGTGTTCCAGACATTGGACGTGTTTGACACAAAAGAGAAATTTAATATTTGCATAGGCCCTTATACAAAGGGACACAGTTGACGACAAATGTTACAAAGGTGCTAATTTTTTTTCCATCATATCCATTTTTTCTGCTAAAGGAAGGAGTGAGCTGGTCCATTTCACTGTGGTTTCCACCCTGATGACCTCGCATACAAACGAGACATTTTTAAACAATCTATTGAGAGGCTAAAATTCTCCATGTGGTGCAATAGTATTCGATAAAGAGTGTTTTATCTGGGTTTTTTTTTTTTGTCAGATCTGGTAGATCTTTGGAAGTTTCCAAAATTTTGTAAAGTAAGAAAAGCATAACTTAATCCTTGTTTATACTTCTAAAATTATTGCTTAAAGCAAAACGGATAAGCAAAAAATTATTCCTTAATGACATAACCTTTATTGCTTAAGCAAAAAACTTTCTCTAAAGAAAATGCTTGTTCATAATTGATATGTGTTGTGAGCAAAATTAATTAAAATTAAAATTAAAATTAATAGATCAGTTTTAATGATGTCGACGAAGAGAAAACTTCGTAGATTACTTGCATTGTATCAGTTATATCAAAATGAACAGCAACGGTTCTATGTTCGAATGGTAAATACCACCAGATGTCAAAGAGGAAAATATCACTCTCTTATTCAAGAATGAAGACATATGGACGGGGAGAGACATCACCAATATTTTAGAATGTCAAAAGAGCGCTTTGATGAACTTCTGGAAATTGTTAAAGGTCGATTTGCTCATGCAAACAGACACCAATTTCAAGTAACGTCTGGGGTAAGACTGGCGCCATCTAGCAAGGGAAAATTCCCACCAACTGATTGCTAATAGTTACAGACGTGGTAAAGCAACTGTTAACAAAATTATCTATGAGACTTGCGATGCAATTTGGGATTAGCTTTATAACAACTATGTCAGATTTCAGTGTTTTAAGCCACAGAACCACAGTGGAGGCACTTAAGCAATAAGGAAAGGCTGAACTTTTTTAAACTCCAAAATTTTCTTGTTGAAGCACACAACTTTTTGCTTGAGCACCTCCGAATTTTGGTTACGCAAAAAAATTAGTCGTTCAGGGAAAAATATTAAGCCCTAAAAACAGTACTTTTTTACCTTAAACGCTTAGCAACTTTATAGGTAATTAAGAAGGATTATGATCCAGACATTCTGACACCAAGGCCATAATTTTTTGCCTAAGCAAAAAATTACATGGAAAATTGCGAAGTTTAAACCAGTCTGTAAAGGTTGTGTTAGGCCTATATAAATTTATATATATATAAATGTATACAAATGTATATATGTATATATATGTATGTATATGTATATACCTAGATATGTGTATATATGTATATATATGTTTATATACCAGAATCGAAGTAATTATTAGCTCTCGACAGTGTTCAGTAATATAAGAATATTAGAGCTATCATATGGTGGACGAGAAAAAAAAAATCAACAGAATTTAGTTTAGAACTGTCGGTTTCATATTTTCACAATCGTCACCTTGTTTAGCTGACGATTATAAAAACAAGAAACTGGCAGTTCTAAACTAAATTTTGGTGATTTTTTTTGTCCTCCACCATAGTTTTATATACAAATGTCTGTCACTGTAAAAATACCTATCGATGTAGTCACATATGTTGTCCTATGTATTTCTACTTAATATCCTTAATATTCCAGAAAAATAGATTCAAAATGTTAGGCCGATATTTTGCTTCTGCCGAATATAGTTGAAAATGTTTCAGACAAAATTGATCGACTAATTAACTGAATGACTTTAATTTACTAACGTGTATTGCAAAGTTAAGTACAATTCTCAGTGATACACTGCAACTATTTTCCTAGTAAAGTTTTTATGTATAATACCGTATTTTACTATGTGTTTTTTTCCAAAATATTACCATTATGTTTCCATACTTTTGGCCCATTTTTTTGCCATAACCCATACCAATTCCTTAACTGATGTCAAGCATTTCATGTGTATCCCGAACCTTTTGCCCACACGTTTCTATAAATGATGTAGATTTATGCATTGTAGACGTGCATATATTATCATCTAATCTATTATCATTTAATAACTTATAATTTTTGTTCAGATATAAATGAATGCGCTGACAATCGTAAGATATGCGGTCCTATTGCTACATGCAAGAACACTTATGGTTCTTACCAGTGTAAGTGCAAAGATGGATTTGTTAAAAAAAATGGGAAGTGCTATGGTAAGTCTTTTTCCACATTTACGTACACAGTAATAGAAATCAAATAATATATTAGGGATAATTTTAATGCAAAAACCTGAAGTAAAAAGGGAAAAGTAAAGACAATTGTTTTTCTACAGGTTTGTAATGTCATTTGGAAATCAATAATTTTCATTTGGTTGGTTTTGTATCATCTTTTTTGAAGCTCAGTTTGGTTCTTTTTTTCAACTCTATTGCTAATATAATTTCACTTTGCCTAGCCATGGAATATCAAAAGTAAATAAACAAATAGTTAGCAACATCTTAAGAGTACTATTTCTTTCCGTTTCCTTCTTTAGCATTACTTGGTTCTCAGCTAAATTTCGTCATATGGTATAAGTTATATTTTATGTAATTTATGTGTTTGATTGAATTGTATATGCATGTCCTATTTTTAGAGCTTTTACTAGTTGACATGGCCAGATTCAAAATTGCTGGAAAACATTGTTGTTTTCTCTGTTTTTGTATTATAATGCTGTTGTTCTTGAACGAAAAACATCAGGTGACCTTGAAAATGATTTTCTTTTCTCTTCCTCTCACTCTATCTCACTTATGTATGTTTTTTGTGGGTTTTTTTCATTCAGATATCGACGAATGTCTCAATGATCCATGTAGAGCGAAGAAAAACACANTCAAATAATATATTAGGGATAATTTTTATGCAAAAACCTGAAGTAAAAAGGGAAAAGTAAAGACAATTGTTTTTCTACAGGTTTGTAATGTCATTTGGAAATCAATAATTTTCATTTGGTTGGTTTTGTATCATCTTTTTTGAAGCTCAGTTTGGTTCTTTTTTTCAACTCTATTGCAAATATAATTTCACTTTGCCTAGCCATGGAATATCAAAAGTAAATAAACAAATAGTTAGCAACATCTTAAGAGTACTATTTCTTTCCGTTTCCTTCTTTAGCATTACTTGGTTCTCAGCTAAATTTCGTCATATGGTATAAGTTATATTTTATGTAATTTATGTGTTTGATTGAATTGTATATGCCTGTCCTATTTTGAGAGCTTTTACTAGTTGACATGGCCAGATTCAAAACTGCTGGAAAACATTGTTGTTTTCTCTGTTTTTGTATTATAATGCTGTTGTTCTTGAACGAAAAACATCAGGTGACCTTGAAAATGATTTTCTTTTCTCTCCCTTTCACTCTATCTCACTTATGTATGTTTTTTGTGGGTTTTTTTCATTCAGATATCGACGAATGTCTCAATGATCCATGTAGAGCGAAGAAAAACACAAAATGTTATAACGACTTTGGAGGTTATTCGTGCAGGTGCAAAAGTGGTTTCCGTCGGGTTTACGGAGAATGTGAAGGCAAGTTTTCTTTTTATTTAATTTTTACAAAAATTATAATAATTATAATAATTATGGTAGTTAAAATAATTATAATATTACAGTTAACATTAATAATATAATGCTTGAGCCCATAACCTTTCTTCTGACTCTATTGGATCTCGTTTTAATAGCCGGGTTAAGGTGGCAGTCATAGAAAAACGAAGACCATAAGATTGTTTCAAGCGAGAAATGGCAGGCGAGAAATGGCAGGCGAGAAATGGCAAGCGAGAAAATGTGCTCGAAGGCACTGGAAAAGAATAGTTTTCATCTCAGTTTAGATCACTCCCTCCTCAGACTATCCGGAATACGTTCGCAGTATAATTAGTAAGTAGGATTAGTATAATTAGTAGGATTAGTATAATTAGTAGGATTAGTATAATTAGTAGGATTAGTATAATTAGTAGGATTAGTATAATTAGTAGGATTAGTATAATTAGTATTATTAGTATAATTAGTATGATTAGTATAATTAGTATAACAAAGGATATTTTAAAGTAACCTAATATTTCTGTTTTGGCAAGAGCTGAGGTCCAGATTGAGTTAAGTGTTTTATTCATTATAAAAAAGTTGGTTTAAAGACAGTCACGCTGAAATAATGTAATTACCAAACGAGTCTGGAACAGTGATGAAGTCGTGACTAATCTGGTTGCCATAAACACTTAAAACTGATAGATGATGGTGTAACCAAAAGCAGTTACCTTGACGGTCAAACAGTTACTTTAATATAGGTATTGAGGGAAAAGATATTTTTGACCATAGACTTTTAAAGACTTTTTTCCTGTTACATTTTCCAGCTTTAAAACAATATGGTGCCAATGGGATCTATACTATTTCAAGTTACAAACATCCCAGATTGCTTTTTGTGTAATGAGATACATAGTCAGACTTTGTTGAGGACCACAAAATTTCTCTTAACAAACATGAGTTGCTTGCTTCCAGAAAATATAGCAAAACTTCATTTGGAGCCAATAAGATAAAACCACACTTTTAAATCTGGGATCTCAAATCCTTCTGATTTTATCCTTAAACTAACAGAACGTCTCAAGAGGACTGTGTACATCATTAAAACCTTAAAACCTGAACCTAACTTCACACGTGTAAACACGAACTTAATCAAACCATAACTGACTCATACATTCATCAAACAAAGACTTAAATTTTCTTCCACGTGGTAGCGCGCATGCGCACTCTACCTGATTACACAGCGTGATATCGCAATAGAGAGACCCTCGAAGAAGTGCAATAATTTTAACACCCACCATGCATACAAATTATCTGTTACTGTAAAAAAATACCTAGCGAAGTGCTCACGTATGTTGTTCTGTATATTTCTACTTAATATTCTCAATATTCTACAAAATAACTGAACTGAAAGGTCGATATTTTGCTTCAGCCGAATATACTTGAAAAATGTTCAAATAAAATTGATCGACTAATTTGTTGAATGACTTCAGCCTACTAACACCCATAATTTAAATTGTCTGCTTCTGTTTCTTTTACGGTTTCTAATACCTTTAAGTCAAATGACAGAGTAGACAGACTTTTATCGTTTGATTTGGCCATGCAGCTATAGGAAATTTCATTGAGTATCGAAATGGTTGAATATGGTGCTGTAACGCGAAGAAGCTCTTCGATTTGAATTTAATCATAAAAATTGATGATTGAACAATAACTTCGTAATTTGCTACTGAAAGCTCTTAACGTTTCTATATAATTTAAATATTTAGTTGACACATTCAAGTTCATACAGTACAACTGTCTGAGTGTAAATGCTGTGGCTTTGATATTGTGTGGAGCACGTTTGAATGTTAATCACTTTCCTTGTAAACATTTTGCTTCGTCTAAGCCGAGTCTCTATTTGACAGCTACTTTTCTCTCATTTGTATCAAATAACCTGGAGTAAGGACAGATAAATCCATGTACTTGTATAATTGGTTTGCCGTATATGGTGAGATGGAAGGGGGCACCTCTGTCATACGCCTTGGACTTAGTCTTATTGATAGCGGCTGTTTTATCGGCATAGAAGACGTTAGATCTTGCTAGTTAATCGTTGGAAAGGCTTAGTTAAATATTTTTCAATTTCAGAATGAGAGATGCTATTACTACACAAAATGTTCAGATCCAAAGAGCGTCATCTAGCTACACACTTTTCAATATTTTGACTGGTCTAAATATCCAAATATATATTTCTACAGCTTCTATTGTGTATTAAGTTAGCTGTAAAAGATTGACCTGTCGGTCATTTTTGGCTGTATTTTCCAGGTATTTTTGTGTCATGTAAGTTTTCTGTTATCAAATGCGTTCGTAAAATCTCTAGCAGCAATAAAACAGGGCTTTTAACTCAAACAATCTGTAAAAAAATTGGATTCAAAGCATTTGTTGCTTTGATTTTTCTCCAGTTAAATTGATATGTATCCAGTGAGTCAGGATGAGAGCTATCTCAACGTCCTGCAACACTGCTTATAAATATCTTGGGAAATATAGCTTAAAAGGATGATTAGGATACAGTTTTTACATTTATAAATACAGTGGTTCCTGATTTATACTTCCCTTGTTTGTATGTCCTTCTGTTGTCTTAGGGTTGAGTTTATGATCCCCAATATATTTGATTAACCGACTGTTATTAAAGATATGATATAAATTAATTGAAATAAAGCAAATTAAGTTTTGTAAAACAAGGAAAAAGTCGGTAGTGTAGCATATTTTATTAGACGTCCTTCACAATTCTCAATACGTTGAAACATTCCACTTGCGCAAACATCTCTCATTCCACTTGCGCAAAACACGAAGCAAGTCGATTGGCATACTCATTAAGTTCTGAGGTGGCTCCTATGTTTAATTACCCCTTGTTTTCATTATCAATCAAAAGTTACTTTGCCCCAGCATAACAACATTGGTTCGACGTCAAGAGTTTGCATCTGAAAAGTAAGGATTTGGTTGTAGACAAATACCAATTCATGCTTAGTATTCTCCATTTTTTATTTTCTTCTTTTCGGCATCTGTTTTCTTTCTATGTTTTTCTCACGTTTCTGGGTGACATTGTGAAGACTCAAATTTGTTTTTTTTCTCAATAATGGAAATTCAATTAATCCGCTTCTATTTTCCTTCGCCTTTCCAAAGACGTCTTCAATTAGACTTTGAAGATTGTCAAAAAAGCACTGTTTTTTTAAATGTGCGATATTCAAGGGATTCTTTGAAGGCTTGAGGAATACCTGTGATACTATTTAAGGATTTTGATTGCACATAGTAAAATACCAGCACCAGCTTTGATTTATTCATAATAGATGTTGTTTGATTAAGTTCCATTTATGCAAAATTGTTCTTGTCATTTACTTGGCACATAGAATTTACTGTACTTTGTATTACTTTGCAATTTTGAAGAATTCTTTAACTGTTTTATCACTTTTCATTTTTAACAGATAAAAACGAGTGTTTACAACCCCAACCAGTATGTAAAAAACGACATTCACTGTGTATTAACACGCCTGGATCTTACACATGTGTTTGCACTACTGGCTATAAATCAGATATATATGGAAATTGCCTCGGTAAGAAAGTATATAAAATATAACAAATAAAAAAATTAGTTCAAGGACTGGAGCAGTAAAAACGTTATAAATTATTTGATTGTAGTCACAGATTATATTGATATAATATGTAAAAAACGAACTACTCCGCAGCTATCTTGCCACCCTTGAAACACTAAGATCCAAGCTGCAATCATCAGTACTCTCATTCTTTGTCGGGAAAAAAGACAAAATTGGTAAAGGTATTAACGCTAGATACTGTACTGCAAGAAAAATTAGCCAGGGAAGCGACAGAATCAGGACACCCAACAGGAAATGAAAAAAAGATGATCTTTAACTTTTCCATCAAATCCATTTTTACATAATAGTAGCTCACAAAACTAACAAAGCTCAAATTCCCCAAAATTGAAAAAAACTAAAACAAAACCCAGGTTTTTCTGTACAAATTGACGTTAAAAATATTGGGTAATTCTTGTTTTTGTGTTTTGATTCTCAATTAATTAAAAATACGATTGCTTCCACGTGCTCCTGGAGCTTGCTCCTTGTTAGTTAATTTGAACTACATATGTGCTTTTCTGGAACTTCAAGCCTGCCTTTCCTTGCTTTTGTACGGTAATTTCAATAATAAATTAAAATATTAAAGAATAATTTATGGATGTGTTTTGGTTGAAACCTGAAGATTTTTTAATAATGGTGAGCGTAAATAAAAATTATGGTAATTGTTTTGCTCATACAATAATGTACCTGTGATGTCCTGTCAACTTAAATATGTTTAATTGGGAGGTTAAATTCCAGACAAAGAATAATCGTTGACATAAGTGTGGCTTCTGTCATATCATATGTTACGTTTAAGGCTTGACAAAGTGAATATTGGGATTTGTTGCTTGGCAATGGGTACAGAGCTGGAAATAATCATGTGATGAAAAAGAGGAGTATAGGTCATAAACAAGATGGCGACCCACTTATTGAAAAGCATCAAACGAAAAGGCAACCTAGAAACTAAAGCAATGAATTCACTTGCCGTAATTATTCGATTTACCGCACCCTACTCGAATAAGCGCATCCTTTGGAACCCCAAAAAGTTAATAAGGGCACTCCCTTAATTAAGCGCATCCTCTTTGGCAGATTTCCTTCTCAACAATCGCGCCTTTTTTTAAAGTAAAAAATTGAAGGTTAAGAATATAAGCACTAAAAACATATATTTTAGTGAGTATATTCTATAATGGTTTTAACATCATTTGCGTAAATCACAATGTTGATATGTTTACAGATATCTTTATTTTTGTCAATTTCAATTTGGAACTTGATGGATGTCAACGATGATATTTTAAACATTTAGTGCTTTGTAAGTTTACTTCGTACTGTTTGTACTGGTAAAAATGTTTTTGACAGTTAGTGCTTTACAAGTTGACTGACTTTTCCAATAAGCGCATTCCCTCAAATACGCGCACGCCCTGAATAAGCGCATCCTTTATAATCCCCAGAATTATCTAAGCGCACCGTGTACTTAATCGAATAATTACGGTATGACTAGAAAAGCTTCAGATCATTTGACGGAGATAAACTTTTTGATAAAAGGTGATATTCAAGAGGGGGGAGTTGAAATGGAAAATTGACGATAATGGGTAGATTGATTTTCCTGATGTTTTGGAACACAACAGGATTGGGACGAGAAAGCTGTGACTAGATAGTCGGAGGAGTTGGAAAAAAGTGGTCTGGAACTAAAAAGAAAATATAATCAGTATTTCCGTGAAAATAACAACAGGAAAGACCTAGAATGGCTTCTTGTAGAATTAATTTTTTAGCTAGGTCTAGGAGATTGAGGTGGGCAGAAAGAGAATGTAATCAAAGATGTTGAATGTCATGAAATTAATCATTCTTAGTATCAAATAAAGAAGAATAATTAAAAAGCTTTCTCATTATTCATTAATATTTTATGAATAATAATAATAATAATAATAATAATAATTCATATTTGTATATTATATATTTTTATAGTAATTTGAGAAATGTGCACACAAAAAAAATAAATACAATCAAAATAAGAGACCCAGAATTACTAACTAACTTCTTCTTTCCTTTCTTCTTTTTCTTCTTCTTTTGCTTCTTCCTTCTTTATATTTACACAAAATCATCAGCAAACATCATGTCGTCAGAGCTTGATCTCTTGATAGGATCAGTGAGTACGTCCATGACTACTGCGAATAGGAAAGGCTTTAAAGCTGAAACTTGGTGTAATTAAAATTCAACTTTGAACAGGTCAGTCTTTCGAGCCGCACACTACAACCATTGACTCACATCTACCACGCGCAAAGCGAGATGCCATCTGTTGTACTCCTCTTCGGCATAAAGCTGAACTGCTCATCACTGATCTTTGCCCCCTTCCTTATCCTGCTATCGATCATTCTCTCCCATAGCTTCATTGATTGACTTATAATTTTGATACCCCTGTATTTGGAGCAGTTCTGCACATCTACCTTGTTCTTGAAAATGGGTATAACTGAGCACACTCCAGTCTTCTGGCATGTGCTCAGTTTCTGACTGCTTTCCATTCTTCATCCTATTTAAAGCTCTCTTCAGTTTTTCCTCGTTGATCTCCTTCACGGGACTTTAGCGTATCTATCCTACTTCTTCTCTACCTCCCCATGCATTTTTCTCTTTCATTAGCTTTTCGTAATACTCCTTCCATCTTTCCAGGACGTCTTCTTCCGAATTCATAATACAACTCTCTGTATTCTTTATCATTTTCACGTGTTGGTCCTTGGAAACTCGATCGAACTGTTTTGCCATGCGAAATACACTTTTCTGTCTTCACTTGTCTCAAAGTTATTGTACAACACCTTGAAAGCCTCAGTCTTGGCTTTCGCCACGCTCCTTTTTGCTTCCTCGCTGGCATTGTGTTACTCTCCTTTGGCCTCATCAGTTTGAGATTCACTCCATTTCTTGTATGTTTTATCCTTTCTCTGAAGGCATTTCTTTACTTCGTCATTACACCGCGGAGTATCCTTGTTTGGTTTTCCCCTGCTCGAGGTTTTACTGAGTATTTTCTTGGCAACCGACTTGATTGACCTAGACATAATATCCCAGTCAACCGGAAATATTTCTTAAGTTCCTTTTTCACTTCCAAGACATAACTTTGTTTGCAATCTTGTTCTTTCAGCTTCCACCATCTGGTCTTTCGTTCCATTCTCTTTGCTCTCTTTTCTCTAAACATTACCCTACAGACAACCGGTCATACTCCCCCGGTTACTGCTTTGAAGTCTATGAATTTCTTAAGGTGTCGCCTCATAAATAGGACGTAACTGATCTGTGTCTTGTTTCCGCTGTGGTAAGTGATTCTTTGCTTGTTAGTTTTAATGAAGTACGTGTTGGTAATAACCAAGCTGCAGCCTGTTGCAATTCTTCAGTTGCATTCCTTATCCCCCAGTCATACCTTTCCATAACATGTTCATCTCCAGTATTGCCAACATTCAGGTCTGCATCAATGAACATGCTTTCCTCTCACAATACTCTTTCCATGGCGAAATCCTGGTCTTTCAAGAAATCTTCTTTCTCGGTATCATCCCATCCTATTTGTGGTCCATAGGCACTGATGATGTGGGTCTGCAAGCCACTTACTTCCATTCTCATCCATAGGACTCAACTAGGCTTCTTTTGAGGATGATACCAACCACTTTTCTCGTGTTGACCGTACCGTAGTGATACAGCTTGTAACCGTCGCCTATTTCTCTGGCTTTCTCACCTATCCATTTAGTTTCCTGGACACACAAGACGTTGATACTCCTTTTTTGGATGAGATCCAAGACGTTAAGGATGCCTACTGTCATGTTCATTTCCTTCACCAGTTCTCTCTTCCCAGCTTGCGTTGCCCTTACTCGAGCTCTCCCTCCATCCATGTCTCGTAAGTCTATTTTAACCAGAATCACAATTTTAAGTACCACGCTGGCGGCTCACAGTACTGGTAGTTGTTCTTGATCCGGGCCCCATGCAATCAGGTATGGTTTGAATTTGATTTTGACTCGTTTGTCTTTGGTTTCGGCACTAACCTCCAGTTAGAAGTGGTGGGCCAAGCCTTTGGCCTAATGACCCACTCACAAAGCAGTGAGGTAGCGGTTGGTGAGTGGTGGGAGTTATCCAAACACCGGTGGGCCAGACACACTGCAACTTATAGGGGGCTACTCCTCCAGTGACAGGTATCGGGCTGTTATAACTTGACCATTGCTTGCTCTACTTGGATCCAAGAGGAAGCCATTTCCAGAGCTTACCACGAGGGGGCGAGGTTGGTCATGAGGTGGGTTAGATACAGGCTACAAATTTTCGATTTTCGTCTCTAGAGGCTAGTCTAACCTGTTTCGCACTAGGCTAGCAGGCACCTAAGGACCCTTCATGCCCCATTATCTATTTATTTATTTATTTATTTATTACGATAATAATTTCAATTCCAGAATTTTTCGAAAATGGCTATAGTTACCTTAATAAAAACAAATGGATCAGTTATATTAACAAAAGATTGAAATTATTTAATGGTGTAGACATATTTTACAAGTAAATAGGTATTCTAGTTCTTTAATATAACACAAATTTTATAAAAAATTTAAGACTTGTTTGCTTTAACATGCAAACTTAAATCAAGATTTTAAAATATTTGACAAAGAAGGTATGTGTACTGCTAACCTACGGTAGATAAAATAACCCAAAGAAAATATCTTAATAACTGTTGATGATATTCTACTATCTTGGTAAAATTATAGTTTTTTAGATAGACTTTTGATGAAGTTTCTAATTCTCCTAATATTTTGGGTTTATATTTTTTCTTATGACTAAAATATGTATGATAACGTTTCTTTAATATACTTATATATATTTATATACATTTAAATATATTTATGGATTGATTTATTTGTATATGATTGACATTGCTAACAATTATTCCAAATGTTTGAATTTTTATTTTAGTTCATCAAAAATTGTAACCTCAAAACTTGGATGCTACTTATCTCCATTCAGTGAAAAAAGCACATTTTTGAGCTAACATCAAACAAACTACATGCATCAGGGGCTTGTAATGTGTGGACGAAGAACTATGGTCAGCCATACTGTTTAAGTTAGCAAAAGAAATATGCTAAACTAAAAACTATTATGCATTTCAGACAACATTATAACACTGAGAAGGTTTAAATAGCAGCTCTATATAGCCTGCCCCTAAATTAAACGGGTTTAAATTCTGGAATTATACATCGTTAAAAAACTGAGTGATATGCAACCTAGTGCTCCGATAACGATGGTTATAACGTTCACATTTTTGTACTTCCAAATTCTTTTCACCTCCCATTTCAAGTCTTGGTATCGTTCAATCTTCTTCCTTTCCTTTTCATCTACTCTTGTGTCAAATGGGCATGAGAAATAATTTTATTTATTTATATAATTTTACAGGAAGGCCCTTCCTTTTCAAGTATTAAAAATCTGGCCTTGATTGTTCAAAAATTTATCTGTGTGAATTCGCATGTTCCAGAGTATTTTAACTTTTTCGTCGTCAATAACACTATTTGGTTTATGCTAATACCATTTTTATGCTCATACCAATGTTATTATCTTCATTTTGCATTTTGCACAGGCTGTTCTTTTTTTTTTTGCTGAATAACACCTTTTGGGCGAGCCACAACTAGCAGTTAAGAGCCAAGAGGTTTCTTTCACCTTACATCTCCAATACTCTTCGAAGTATCCAGGCTGTTCCCAACGAGGGTGTTTTTTGTTCCACCCCAACACCTACTTTAATCTCTAGTTTTTCCATCCA
>RDPX01000416.1:270585-283875 GCA_003991215.1 Morbakka virulenta
TCTCTCTCTCTCTCTCTCTCTCTCTCTCTCTCTCTGTTAATAGGAAAAATCTGGTGTTAAAGCCAAAGAATTGAATTTACTATGTATGAGACAAAAGTTGGTTAGCTTGAATCAAGTTGCTTATTTAAAACCTTATTGGAACCAGGAATTGTAAGTTAGCTCTGTTTACATCTGTCCATCTCAGTTACCCCACTTCATTACTCCTTTCTTTGCCTTAGACAGATTTTATTATATTTCCAACCCTTGTCACTATTTTACTCATTCTCAGGTTTTTCACAACTGCTGACTCTTTCTTTAACGTGCTGATGGATGATTGCTCTTGATATTTATTTGGTTGAGGTAAATACAAGGTCTCATTTTATTTCGGGAGATCCAAGTAGATAAAAAAAAGTCTGCCAGGAAAATCTGTTTTTATTTACATAAAAGTCTCTGATTAAAGACATAGTTTCATGAATACTATTGGGAGTTGTCGCACTGGATATTCATGTCCCACGATAATTTCACTTCATCATTATTTACTGCTCCCTCTGTGTAACGTTCGTACCATTTTTCTTTCTTGAAAAGTCCATGCTTTTCACCCAACTTCCAATGAATTAGATTGGCAATATTGTCATGCCTTCTTTTGTACTCCCGCTGGGGTAGTTTTTTTACACTCTCATATTAAATGTTGTACTGTCCCCCCATTTTCCACACACACCCTACATAGTGGACTTTTACTAGTTTTGTCGATCTTATGCTTCACATAGTTTGTCCTTAACGCTTGTCCTTGGGCAGAGAATATTAGTGCTTCTGTTTGCACTTTAAGATCACTTTGAACAACCCATTCCCAAGATAATCCCTTCCTTATTTCATCATTGATCTCACGGTCGAACTGTCCATACATTCTTTTATCGTGCTATTACTTCATTTAAACTTGTTTTGGTTATTCCTTTCAATTCTTCCTTCCCCATCCAGTTGTCAGTCTCAATGATACCAACTTTCTTTACACCTTTTAGAAGCTCTGCATTTGAATCCCACACGTACAATCCCAAACTGTTCTCTTCACTTGGCACACAATCTTCAATGCTAATCAAACCTCTTCCATCATCTCCTCGTTTAACAAACAGTTGATCAACGTCACTTTTTCCGTGAAAAGCACCGTGCATACACCTCTTTATACCAAATTCCATAGCGATATCTTCACTAAATAGATACACTGTTTGTACGAGGCTATCTACTTGGTTTTCGTTCTTCCCAAAGAGTTTTAGGTCATCCATATAAAGTAAATGGTTTAGTTTGTATTCACTATGACCCCATATGTAGGATGCCATTACTTTTCGTAAGAGTAGGAAGATTAGGATCATACACACGACCAAAATCAAGGGAGAAAAGATATCTCCTTTGAATATGCCTCTATTGACATCTACCTTACATATATCGGATCCATTGAAAAATCAGGAGAAGTTTCCATCCCTTCATACTTTCTTCAATGAAACTCCTGAAATTTTCAGCAATACCATATATCTCAAGACACACTATTTTGTATGACATTTTACTCGGAAGAAGTTGTGTTTTAAGATGCACAACCACCGGTGTTTTTATCGTGACACCATCACCAGAAGGGTTGCCAGCCAAAGCTAAAGAGTCCCCGCTATATTATTATTATGTTCAATGTTTCACTTCTCAACTTTAGTTCTTAATGTCGGTAAAATAACTTGAAAGCAGGCAGCAACAAGCCACCAGAGATTTCAAATTTACTTTTCCAGTGTCTTACGAAGACAGTAGCTTTCTTAGAATACGTGCTGATCCTAACAATGCTGATTTTTGTACAACTTCCATTTTGATATTTTTATCGCAATCCTTCAAATGTGATTCTAGCTTCTTACTAACCATTCAATGCACATGTAACAAGAGGAATCACTTTTACCTTCTTTATCCTCCAAAACCGTGCAATTTCATCCTTCAATGGTTGGTATTTCTCAATCTTTTCCGTTTCCTTCACATTTACCCTTTTGTCCCCAGGAATGGCGATGTCTATTATTTTAGCTTCTTTTGTTCTTTTATTTATCATCACAATATCAGGCTTTCTAGCTTCGATGTGTTGGTCTCATTGTGTCATCATGTCCCATAACAGTTTGTGTTCTTCATTTTCGCTACAACCATCTGGCTTATGGTTGTACCACTCGTTGGCCCGTTCCAAACCTGCCGTACGACACATTGCCCAATGGACATATCTTGCCATATTATCATGACGCCTTTTATATTCTTTCTGTGCTAACTCGGAACACTCACTTGCAACATGGCTGACACTGTCGCCCCTCTCGAAACACATCCTGCATAACTGTGACTCTGATGTTTCTTCAATATGGTCTTTTTATTATGATTATTATGTGGAAAGGATTTTCTTGGATTTACCACCGGTCTTTGTCTGACACCGGGGCCTTTCCGAGGCCCTGGGATCACCAGATCATCTAATCTGACTTTTCAAGCACCTTTCTCAAAATATGTGCACTCCCTATTATTATTATTATTATTATTATTATTATTAGTAGTAGTAGTAGTAGTAGTAGTAGTAGTAGTAGTAGTATTTTTATCCTGTTGTTGTTNAGCCATTCATTTTTCCTGATCATCCTAGTCATACAATTGTCGTTCAGTACCAACAAAAATTCTACGTTCTCTCCTCTTATGCATCAATCTTTGGCGGTATCCTCGAATTGGATTACCGTCCATATCAAAAGGTTTGCTCCTAAAAAACATTCCGTCACAACCTTGTCCACTTCTTTTGACCACTTTGTTTTGACAGTCGCAGGGTGACGACAGGGCCCCTGCTGTCGAACAGAGGGACACCTGCAGGCCGAGGAACCTGCACATGAAGTTCCAGCCCCATTCACGCCGTTGTTTTCAACTATTTTGTATGACATTTTACTCGGAAGAAGTTGTGTTTTAAGATGCACAACCACCGGTGTTTTTATCGTGACACCATCACCAGAAGGGTTGCCAGCCAAAGCTAAAGAGTCCCCGCTATATTATTATTATGTTCAATGTTTCACTTCTCAACTTTAGTTCTTAATGTCGGTAAAATAACTTGAAAGCAGGCAGCAACAAGCCACCAGAGATTTCAAATTTACTTTTCCAGTGTCTTACGAAGACAGTAGCTTTCTTAGAATACGTGCTGATCCTAACAATGCTGATTTTTGTACAACTTCCATTTTGATATTTTTATCGCAATCCTTCAAATGTGATTCTAGCTTCTTACTAACCATTCAATGCACATGTAACAAGAGGAATCACTTTTACCTTCTTTATCCTCCAAAACCGTGCAATTTCATCCTTCAATGGTTGGTATTTCTCAATCTTTTCCGTTTCCTTCACATTTACCCTTTTGTCCCCAGGAATGGCGATGTCTATTATTTTAGCTTCTTTTGTTCTTTTATTTATCATCACAATATCAGGCTTTCTAGCTTCGATGTGTTGGTCTCATTGTGTCATCATGTCCCATAACAGTTTGTGTTCTTCATTTTCGCTACAACCATCTGGCTTATGGTTATGCCACTCGTTGGCCCGTTCCAAACCTGCCGTACGACACATTGCCCAATGGACATATCTTGCCATATTATCATGACGCCTTTTATATTCTTTCTGTGCTAACTCGGAACACTCACTTGCAACATGGCTGACACTGTCGCCCCTCTCGAAACACATCCTGCATAACTGTGACTCTGATGTTTCTTCAATATGGTCTTTTTATTATGATTATTATGTGGAAAGGATTTTCTTGGATTTACCACCGGTCTTTGTCTGACACCGGGGCCTTTCCGAGGCCCTGGGATCACCAGATCATCTAATCTGACTTTTCAAGCACCTTTCTCAAAATATGTGCACTCCCTATTATTATTATTATTATTATTATTATTATTAGTAGTAGTAGTAGTAGTAGTAGTAGTAGTAGTAGTAGTATTTTTATCCTGTTGTTGTTATTATTCTTTTTTGTTGTTGTCTTGTTGAGGTTTACCAAGACGGTAGCCTACCAGAATCTGCAAACTAGAAGTCGGAAATTAATTTCACAGTCCTTAAGCAATTTGATTTTTTCAATGAAGCTTTGTTGCAAGTAACGAAGTTGCCATGTTCAGTTGGATATCATAATTAGTAAAGGTTTCCAGGACGGGATCAAAAGCAAGTATTTTCAAGGAGTGGGTTATTAATTTTTTCCAAATAAGGGCGAGGGGTGTAACCGTTAAGTAAATAGTTTTTGGAAAAATTCTGGATTTTAATACAAGACTATGGCTGTAGGGTAAAAGTTTGGTTGGCAACTGGGGTCACAGACCATATACTCTCCAGGAGTGGAGCTGTGATGTGGTTGCCTAATTTTCTAACTAAGACAAAAACTAGGAAAAGCTAGGATTTGATAAAAGAAACAAGCTTTCAATATGAATAATACACGTGATACTAAATTTCATCTAAAAATTAAGGAACAATTACTGATCTTGCTTAATTCATGAAAAAAGAAAAAAAAAATTTGGGGGGGGTCATTTTCCCCCAGTAAATGGGGCCCCAGGTGGCCTTGAATTTGGCAGTGAGGAATTTTTTGGCCGGAAGCCCTTCCTGACGCCAACCAATGGCCTCTTCTTTTGTGAAGTTCCAAAGTTGCCCGCTCGGGGAATCGAAACTCTGAAATCTTTGTTACGGTGCAATTGCACTAACCACTAAACCGCGGCTCCTCCATGAAAAACTAGAATAAAAGGACATTGATGGCAGCAACTCTGAAGGCTGTTTCCTTTTGAAATATTTCACGGTGATAGCTGTTTTGTAGAATATGATAATATGTACTGTTTAACAATTAATAATGTTATTATTTTACTGTTCATTACTTTTCTTTCAGATATCAACGAGTGTGAAAAAAGCGTATCCCCATGTGACACTAAAACATCATTTTGCCAGAATACTGATGGTAGTTATCACTGCGCATGTAAGGCTGGATTTCAACGTGATCAAAATAAAATGTGTTCCCGTGAGTAGAACTTTAACATCAAAACACCCCCTTAATAATATCTTAAATTATTATTACACCATCTTAAGTGTAATTTGGTGTGTTTAATTAATTTTTGTTACTTGTTTTACCCATTTTCACTTTTAGGTGAGGCTAATCGAGAGACCAACCTGCACTTTGAGAAATAGTAGTCCAGCTGTCACAACAAGAATATTAATGGGAAAAACCATGATTAATACTGTGTTGTGCAGGCCCCTTTTGTCTCTACACTTGTTTGATTGATTTCACTTTGTCATCTGACTGAGCTACGATGCCTTTAACAGAATTCAATTTATGAAAGATTGTAACAGAGGAACAGGACCAGTACCGATTAATAGAAAACATGCAAATCGCTTTCCTAAGGCTATTCAAGGGAAAACATTTTCTCTTGGCTGCCTATAGTGTCCATGCACGGTAGACTGTACAGTCATATGGGCTGGGACCAAAAACTCAAGACCCCAAACATGTAGGGGCAACAGTATTGCACTTGGTCTTAGCCAAAAGGCTGAGAATCGACAGCTACTGGTCTTTTGTTGATGACACCCCTAGTAAGCTGTGGGATCACTGATGCTTTCCAAAGATCTTCTTCTATAAAATACCAGATAAGAGGAAGCAGAGCCAATAAAGATGGACAGAAAGCATGCAATATAACAAGGAATAGTAAACCATACGAATCTCTTCTAAAGTACCTCCGTTCTCCGCTGCTCGACCAGGCAATTGAAAGTGCCCCATACTAGAGGGCACTCCCACTTGGCTGGTCAAGCATAGTTGTCTCAGTATGCCAAGAATACAGGTGTGGAAGCAAGAACCAAAAACATAATAACCGACCAAGAATGATCAAGAGCGCTACATTTGATCTTAGCCAAAAAGCCTAGAAGCGATGCCTCCTGTGTCTGGTGTTTATGAGTTAGGCTTTCGAATTGATTGAAAATTATTGATACCTAACAACTTTTAACTACTATGAAAAAGAAGAAGATCATGGTGTTTTAGGAAATACGGTTGTTAACTAACGCTGTTGGAAGAAGCAATCGAGGTTACAGAGAAATTTTGTCTTGTGATCAACCAAATTTACTGGGAAAGAAGGAATAGAAATTACTATTACTTGACTGCATTCAAACTAGGGTGAAAATGTCATGAAAACTAGTTGTGTATGTGTGTATGTGTGTATGTGCGTATATGTTTATGTGTGTATATTTGATAGGATGCAAAATAATCAGTGTTTTTGGCCTTTGTAGTAGTGTGTACTTTGAGTGATTAATGATCAATAGAGAGTATTTCACTTAGAGAGTATTCAAATAACTACTGCCTTTGTGTTGGTATTTACTACTAACTTATTAGCATTCTATTTTGTATCATACCTATTTAGCAAGGAAGTGTCAAGATATACAGTTTCCAAGTAATGGTATGTTTGAGGAACAAGAATGCAATGACAATAAAGTATTTTATCCACAAAAATGCACGGTTAAATGCAAAAAAGGGTTTAAAGTGGAATCAAATACAGCATCATATATAACATGCCGTGCAGACGGATATTGGGCTAATGGTGGTGGAATGTATTCACCAAATTGTATACGTAAGTTTACGTCTAACATTTTTCTGAATTATTCCCTTTCTGTTGCTGTACTTAACTCGATTCCCTAGAAATTACATATGTATTTATAAATTTACTAAAGAATCTACACATAAAGTAAAACACGAAAAATAAGAACTTTGATTACAACTAATAATTTCACGATATTTTGATCACGACCTTTCGATCATATTGTGAAGCTATTAGTTGCAATCATAGTTCTTATTTTTCGTGTTTTACCTTATGTACATTGCTTTGCTATATGTATTGGGCACTTTTTGATACGAATACACAAAATTACACAAAATTACACACACACACACACATATATATATATATATATATATATATATATATATATATACTCAATCTGCAGACAGTACTGTTTCGCCCTTTGTGGGTTCATCAGTGCAGCAAAGAGCTTCTGAGACATAACTCTCAGGCCACGTTACCGGAGCAAACACAGCTTAAGGAGTTACTGTGGGATCCTGTCAGAGTGCTCAAACTATGCATGCGCAGTGAGCTCCGCATTACGCAAGCAACAGGCTCCCATCTCAGATAGAGTGCTCAACCAAACTTTCGTAAGGGAGCGTAATAATATATATATATATATATATATATATATATATGTATATATATATACATACGCTGTTTCGCTTACATCGGACTAGTTGATATCTAGTTTCCTACTTATATATTTTACTGAGATACTTATCGACTCATTTATTTGGAACCCTCTTGATTATGATGACATACGATTAATTATTTATTTAGGCTGATTGGGTAATTTGTTAATTTTTTTTTGCTTGCAGAGTTAGATTTATACCTTTTTGTCTTGTTAGCTATTTTCTACAGACTTCTCTAACTACCATACATTCACAGAGATAATTATCTAGTTGCCAACTTGTAGTAGTCTCAGTAGCTCACTTTCCGCTCAAGATAAGAGGAGAGGGGATTTTTATTACCTATAATTACACTTACATAAGTAAATAAATAAATATGTAAGTAAAAAATGGATGAATGAAAAATTCTTGAGCTAACTAACCAATTAGGGGCTTCTGAAAGCAAATTAGTAAAAACGTCATTAATCATTTACCTCCCCTTCTAATATTTCTTTTTTACCTGTTCAATTCCAAAAGTTACATCTGCTAAGTCAATTATTTGCTTTTCATATTAAATTATTTACCCGCTTTTATTAGTTTCATTGCTACTTTCTTTCTTTCATAAGCACTGTAACTTTTGATGTGAGCCTCTTTAAGATTTTTACAGAAAATAAAGCCCTGTTGCCTTTATTGGACATTTAACGTTGTATACTGAAATACAACCTCAAATGAATAATAGAAGGCAATGAAAATCTTTTCAAAGTATATTCTGAAAATTGGCTACTATTTAGCCGCATCCTGATTTGTTTTATTACTACTCTTTCTTCTCTTTTTCTTCTTCCATCTTACGCAAAGTTGGAAACCAAATCATAGCAGAGGGTTACTTCTTCTGAAATAATGAATTCTTCTATTTATTCATTTTTTAATTCAGTCAAACTTAATTAAAGAACATTATGATACCATATATTGCTTCTCCTTTGCCTACACAACGGCACCAGGCTCCGTGTGTTAAATGTTGCTACATTTTTCTCACCTTTCTCACCTTTCTCCGCCGTCTCCTGTTCGGGTAGCGGGTGCAGGCCAACGCTTCACCACTCCGTACCATTTTGTCCTGTCAAGAGCATCGTCCTTCTGCAGGCCACATACTTGCAGGTCCTTTTTGATGGTATCCTCCCACCTATGTTTGGGTCTACCTCGCTTTCGTTTGCCACTCATCTGCATCTCATAAGATCTTCTCAAGTCAGAGTCCTCTTCCCTACGGCTCACATGTCCGCACCACTCCAGACGTTTCTTCCTCATTAACTCCGTGCTTGTTGGTATTCCCGCTTCTTTCCTGATGTCCTCATTCCTTCTGTGCTCTTCGTTAAATGTTACTACATTCACAGCATTAATATCATCAATTGGTTACACGTTATTGGGTGATGATTGGGGGAAAAATAGAGCGGCAATCACCAGAGAAAATCTGTTTATGAGCGTGTTCCTAAGCTATGTGTACCAAAAGTCGAAAATTAATAAAAGAGTACTCCTATAATTTACAACTGACTAATGCTTTTTCTTTATGAGCTACTTATATATAAACAAGTACAAAATTGAATTAATAAGAGTCTTTCAGCTCTGTCAACCAAACATGAAAGAAGATAATGAAATTTTTTCCCCCTCTGCTTTTTCGCTTTTCAACATTGCAGTAAATTCTCTACCATTTGATAGTTTCTCAAGCTCTTTTAGATTTATCTGTTTTTTCTTTCAATTCACATTGATATGGGTTGGGATTAAGGTCTTTTCACAACTCGAGTTGTTTCTTACAACTTGCCTGAAGGGAGTGTCTTCAGGTAGTCTTACTGCCTGACCTAGCCATCTCACTTTTTGTCTTTTTATTATTTCTGACCATGATTTTTGCTTGGTCGAGTCCATCAATTCTTTATTTGACATTTTCTCCGGCTATGGTGTGTACAAGGCTTTTCTGGGCAGTTTTCTGCTAGATGGGTCAATCTCATNATCCTCCCACCTATGTTTGGGTCTACCTCGCTTTCGTTTGCCACTCATCTGCATCTCATAAGATCTTCTCAAGTCAGAGTCCTCTTCCCTACGGCTCACATGTCCGAACCACTCCAGACGTTTCTTCCTCATTAACTCCGTGATTGTTGGTATTCCCGCTTCTTTCCTGATGTCCTCATTCCTTCTGTGCTCTTCGTTAAATGTTACTACATTCACAGCATTAATATCATCAATTGGTTACACGTTATTGGGTGATGATTGGGGGAAAAATAGAGCGGCAATCACCAGAGAAAATCTGTTTATGAGCGTGTTCCTAAGCTATGTGTACCAAAAGTCGAAAATTAATAAAAGAGTACTCCTATAATTTACAACTGACTAATGCTTTTTCTTTATGAGCTACTTATATATAAACAAGTACAAAATTGAATTAATAAGAGTCTTTCAGCTCTGTCAACCAAACATGAAAGAAGATAATGAAATTTTTTCCCCCTCTGCTTTTTCGCTTTTCAACATTGCAGTAAATTCTCTACCATTTGATAGTTTCTCAAGCTCTTTTAGATTTATCTGTTTTTTCTTTCAATTCACATTGATATGGGTTGGGATTAAGGTCTTTTCACAACTCGAGTTGTTTCTTACAACTTGCCTGAAGGGAGTGTCTTCAGGTAGTCTTACTGCCTGACCTAGCCATCTCACTTTTTGTCTTTTTATTATTTCTGACCATGATTTTTGCTTGGTCGAGTCCATCAATTCTTTATTTGACATTTTCTCCGGCTATGGTGTGTACAAGGCTTTTCTGGGCAGTTTTCTGCTAGATGGGTCAATCTCATTTGCCTTTGATGTTGGCATGGTTTTGAACAATCCACCGTTCACACCCGATCAAATGTCTGCTATTTTTTCCACGTGGTACATCATAGATCGCCTTTTGGATTTGATTCACAATGCGAAGTAACTGCGTTTCGAGCTTTCCTATCTATTTGCTTCAATTCATTTTAAGTCTACATGATGATCCTCTACTATACCTGATAAGTGAAATAGCCCGAATATTTGGAGTTAGGATCTTATTCAGACCTTCGAGCCTTGACATCAGTACTAGTTTACGTCTTCTGAAATATTCAGACGGGTAAATAGACACTTCGAAAAGAAAAATAGGTGGAAAATATGTAAGTTTTCAAAAAATATAAATAATAAATCCTCTTTTTCAGTAGCATATTTATAAAGGGAGACATTTCAAAAGTGGACTTCAAAACACTGTCTTTTTTTTACGCCAATGTATGATTAGCTTTTTCTTGTCCATTTAACAAAATCAATAAAACAACACTAGTTTTGTGTTTGTCCATGGTTGGTTTCTACGGCAGAATATGTAGTATGTGGTGTGAATGATGATATTGGAAAGTTTGGTTGAAAGAAAGCGCTCGTACTTGTTGTCGATGTTCAAAGCGTTGCACGTTTCACTGAAAGTCATACAAGATTGACCGAATATACCTAAAGAGCTAATGGAAAGATTTACAAAGCTAACTTTCGAAAAGCTGGAATGTAAATCACGAATCAAAGAACGATATTTTTCATATTTGCGAGAAGCATTTTTATCAAGGTTTGTTTCATACCCCACTGTCAATTTAAGTATGTATGACTGTTTTTGTGGAGTAACTAACATATGTCGTTTGTTTACATTTTAACCGGACGTTTATTGTTGTATAAAAATGTACAGAACTAACTTTGTTTGCGCTCTCATCACAGAGATTTCCTTTTGTTTATTTGAACTCCATGTGCGAGGTTCCTTTTATTTTACAAAGTGTCTATTTAACCGTCTAACTGCCTTCTGAACCGAAACCTATTCTGCCGTCTTTTATCTGAAGTAAAATTTTATTGGCCAATCTGTTCAAGCCACGTGATGCGGTTCTGTTCTAGCCACAACATGAGGGTTAGGGTTAGAAACAATAGGAACAATAGGGTTTCCAGTATTCTCCCAGACAACATCCGGTACAAAATGGCCATCGTTCGTCAATGACGGTAGAATAGGTTTCGAGATGTCCAGTCGTCTGACGGCTAAGCAGCAAGTGCCTTTTCTCTTGCGATCTCTTGCTAATTTTGTCTTTTTCACTCTATGCATTTTCTGTATATTGTCTTAGAGTTATAAGTGTAGCTCACAATAATCGAATACTTTCGAGTTTTGCTGATTTTGACGAAGTCAGGCAATAAAATTTTTACAGAGAACTCGCGATATTACTGTTACAACAATAAATATTGTATTAGTTACCTTGTTTCTTAAAGTTTGGAATTCCCTGAGATATCGGCAACCATGTTTTCTTGTTTTTTATTTCTTCAATACCCTTACAAGTTGTTGGGAATCATTTGGATGTTTTCCCCATTAGGTGAAATACGGTCTTCAGAGATTGAGTATCGCCGTTCTCTATCTCTATCCTTCACGCATTTAACAACCTTGATTTTGTGAAACTTCTTGGAATTACAGAAGGATGCAGTACAGCTAATTGACATCCAGATTTTCATGGTTTTGACAGTGGTTTTGTAATACGTTTGTTGGAAGCATACCAGATAACATGTTTTGTAGAATTTGAAAAACTTAATGAACTCACGAGTTCATTATTGAAAATGTGTTCAGTTCTAAATGTGATTGCAATTTTATAACATATTACTTTTCGTTTTTCAGCTACTATCTCATCATGTCCACCACTGAAAAAGATCGAAAAAGCTAATATTTACCCGGTGGAGTGCGAAGGATCTGGTCCAAGAATAGGAGTTAAATGTCAAGTTCACTGCTGTGGGAATTGTGACATCATGGGACCAGCAGCTGTCACTTGTCTTCCTAATGGAAAATACGACGGCTCATTAGACAAAACAGAGTGTGTACCCCGTAAGTACAGTTCTGCAGTAAATTATCCTGTGAAACAAAATGTTTTGTTTCAACCCGGAGACCTTACATTTCTCCCAAATACAATCAGAAGAATTAAAGAAATCCTGGTGATTAAAAATTAGTTTCACAGCTCAAGTTCAAATCTTATGTTGTATAACAAACAACCCCAACCAATTACCTTCGCAGGGTAAGTTCAGATCTAATGTTGTGTATAAGGAATAATAAGCACAGGCGATAAGATCAACAGGTCAAGTTTAAATTTGATGTTGCATATAAGGAATAATAAGCAAAAGCGATTGGATCCACAGGTCAAGTTTAAATCTGATGTTGCATATAAGGAATACTAAGCAAAAGGGATTAGATCCACCGGTCAAGTTCAAATCTGATGTAGTATAAAAGGAATAATAAGCAAAAGCGATTAGATCCACAGGTCAAGTTTAAATCTGATGTNTCACTGCTGTGGGAATTGTGACATCATGGGACCAGCAGCTGTCACTTGTCTTCCTAATGGAAAATACGACGGCTCATTAGACAAAACAGAGTGTGTACCCCGTAAGTACAGTTCTGCAGTAAATTATCCTGTGAAACAAAATGTTTTGTTTCAACCCGGAGACCTTACATTTCTCCCAAATACAATCAGAAGAATTAAAGAAATCCTGGTGATTAAAAATTAGTTTCACAGCTCAAGTTCAAAACTTATGTTGTATAACAAACAACCCCAACCAATTACCTTCGCAGGGTAAGTTCAGATCTAATGTTGTGTATAAGGAATAATAAGCACAGGCGATAAGATCAACAGGTCAAGTTTAAATTTGATGTTGCATATAAGGAATAATAAGCAAAAGCGATTGGATCCACAGGTCAAGTTTAAATCTGATGTTGCATATAAGGAATACTAAGCAAAAGGGATTAGATCCACAGGTCAAGTTCAAATCTGATGTAGTATAAAAGGAATAATAAGCAAAAGCGATTAGATCCACAGGTCAAGTTTAAATCTGATGTAGTATATAAGTAATAATAAGCAAAAGCAATTAGATCCACAGGTCAAGTTTAAATTTGATGTAGTATATAAGTAATAATAAGCAAAAGCGATTAGATCAACAGGTCAAGTTTAAATTTGATGTAGTATATAAGTAATAATAAGCAAAAGCGATTAGATCCACAGGTCAAGTTTAAATTTGATGTTGCATATAAGTAATAATAAGCAAAAGCGATTAGATCCACAGGCAAAGTTTAAATCTGATGT
>RDPX01000416.1:287736-328069 GCA_003991215.1 Morbakka virulenta
AAGGAATAATAAGCAAAAGCGATTAGATCCACAGGTCAAGTTTAAATCTGATGTTGTATACAAGGAACAATAAGCACACGCGATTAGATCCACAAGACAAGTTCAAATCTGATGTTGTATATAAGGAATAAGAAGCAAAAGCGATTATATACACAGGTCAAGTTCAAATCTGATGTTGTATACAAGGAATAATAAGCACACGCGAATAGATCCACAAGCCAAGTTTAAATCTGATGTTGTATTTAAGGAATAATAAGCAAAAGCGATTAGATCCACAGGTCAAGTTCAAATCTGATGTTGTATACAAGGAACAATAAGCACACGCGATTAGATCCACAAGCCAAGTATAAATCTGATGTTGTATATCAGGAATAATAAGCAAAATCGATTAGATCCACAAGGCAAGTTCAAATCTGATGTTGTATACAAGGAACAATAAACACACACGATTAGAATAACAGATCAAATTCAAATCTGTTGTTGTGTAAGAAACAATAAGCAAAAGAGATTACTTTCATAGATCAAGTTCAAATTTTGTGTTGTAGGAGAAATAATAAGCACAATTGATTCTTTGTACAAGTAATGTTAAAATATGACAAGGTGAACAAATTAAAATTACTTAATCTTCAGCTTGATAAATTCAGGTTGTATATTTTGGACGTAAATGATATTATATATTGAAACAAGAAACATTTCTACTAGTTAATACTGTCGTGGTTGCAATAGAAGAAGGAGAAATAACAATACACAAAAGAAGGAGAAAAATTAATAACAGAAACAGGAGCAGGAAGCTCAGTAAATTTATCTAAAGAGTAGTTTTTGGTTATGACTGTTATGTAAAAAGATACCTTACATTTTACAAAATTTTAGCATTTTTAACTTGTTTTTACTTTATTTACGTTTAGATCCAAAAATTAAATGCTTGACACGTAGAGTACAGCTTTCACTTCCATTCGGCTCTAAAGATATGAAAGTTTTCTTGCGTAATTATAAGACAAATGTTGATAAAAGTGCAGTATCCTCAGACCCTAGTGGTATGATAGATGGTTCTGTAAAATTTACACAAGGACTTTACACCGTTAAAGTGAAAGCTTCAAGTAAAACCGGAAGGACAAAATATTGTCAATTCGCCCTTGACATTGAAGGTAAGCAATATAACAATTTTTGTTTTAAAGTTTTAACGTCATTTTCCCCCAGCAATTGGAGCTCAGACGGTGCCCTTCAGAGGGACTTTGATTTGGCAGTGACGAATTTCTTGGCCGGATGCCCTTCCTGACGCCAACCAATGGCTTTTATTTTATTTCTTTGCAAAGTTCCAAATTCTCCTCGACAGCTCGGGGATTACTGTGCAGTTGCACTAACCACTAAGCCACGGCTCCTGTATATTACAAATATTATCAAATATTACAGGTGTAGGAAAAGGTCTACCAAAGAACGACGATTTTCCTTCCAAGCTATCCACAGCTGATCTCTGTAAACAGCTAATCTGTGAAGTTAAGTACTCCGAAACTAATAAATTCAAAATAGATTGCAGCACTCTGATCACAGCTTAGCTCAAAAAACAAGATTTCAAAAATACTATGAAGAGGAAAAATACACATGATATACAAGATATGTTTTCAGTCGGTAAAGCTACTAGGGCATTACATAATTTGTTTTGTTTTTGTAAAATTATCTGTACCATAAGTACTTGATGGTCTTATTGCAAGTGGACACATTTCTATTTTGTTATCTTATTAGTTTTATTTTGTGCTACAGAGCATTTTGATTGCTTTGTGTTTATGGATAAACATATATATTCAATAAATAGGTGGTCTATTTAGCAACATTTAATTAAGGACCCACCTTGAAGTGATAACACACCCTGAGAAGTAAAATCACTCAAGCAACCATTATTAATGATTTGTTACCGTACAATGTATCACGATGATAAAGAAACCAGCCTGGAATTCCTTGTTTTAATTTTGTACACACACCGTTAATAGTTGCTTAAAACAATGAAAAAAAGGAAAATTATAGGGGAGCAACCATCTGCTCCCTAGAAGATACACCCCTCAGAAGTTACAATATGGAGCATGTGAAGAACGTTTGGGGTGTTTTTTCCAGAGAACTGTGTAATAGTATAAAGAAGCTTACTAAACTCAAAATTTATAGATAAAAATGTTGATAAATATGTAGTCTTCTATTCTTCTAGACTAATTCTCAACAATAAAATGTCATGATAATTTCTACAGTTATTTGACAAGTACACATACCAATTGAGCAACAAGAAATGCGGATTCCTCACAAACCATAAAATCATATGTTGTTTCCTTGCAATTTTTCATTACTATTAATACTTAAAAACCTCTACACCAGTTTCTCGAAAGGTCTCTTTTTCTCTTTCACCAAACCATGTATTTATATGTCACGCATTGGCATTTCCGGATTAGCTTACAATCAACCAGTTAAACAGTCAACTTTCATCCTTTGCGTATTTTCTCTATAACCTTTTGTTTAAATCGAAAATTATACTGCTTTGTTTTATTTCCTTTTTGCAATATCTATTCCAAGCCGACTTGGACAAAAATGCATGCGTGTAATATTGGAGGCAATCACTGGAGTGACAGTTCATTAATGACAGCATGATAGAGTGACAAAAATTTATCATTAGAGTGACACTGTTAACGTGACATATTCCACGAAGTGAAGTAAAGAAAGTTGTCATGTTGAATACCCTGAGCTTAAACAAACTGTGTTTGAAAACAAGAAAAAGATCAAAGTATAAAAATAAATATTGACGTGCCACCTCTTCATATGGTCAAATGAATTCATAATTAAGCAATTGCTATAAGTTCTTCAACTTCAAGAACTACGCATGTTTGTTGCTTAATAGACAATAAAAATGCCCAGTAGTACATATTTCGTTTACTCGTATTAATATTAATTGGTGTCTGTATAGATATGGGCGCTAAGTGTTATTCTTACTTTCTTTTCATAATGCAAATTATCTCGAGATGTGTACATTTATGGATGGTATTAAAGTTTGATTTCCTGTCACTCCAATGAATTGTTCTTCAAACAAACGGATTTTGAACATTTATTAGTTTGTCACAAAAAACCCTCTTACAAAGTAGATCAACTCTCATTTTATTGAGATGTCGATCCAGTGATTGTCACTCTAATGATACGGATCATATATTATCAATTTGTTTTTTATCAAAAACCTATGAAAAGTAGTTATGAAAACTTGACCTTACCTTAGAGCCTAGATCCTCCCGTCCTGTGCAAGACATCGGGCAGCAAAACAGCGCCATCGGGCTCGATGAATATGAATGAGTATGAATACGAACTTGTCGAAACCATATAGGTAACTAAAGTATTTTTTTAAAATTTAAAGAACAGCCTGATGACCTTAGACCTTAGACCTTAGATCTTAGTTCCTCCTGTCCTGGGTGGGACATCGGGCAGCAAGATGTCACCAACGCGTTCGGTCTCTGGCCAAGGCTTGAGTGTCATGCGTTTGGACACCCCGTTTCTCTCTGTCTTCCTTAAAAGTTGCTTGCCATGTTTTCACTGGCCTGCCCCGTCTTCTTTTTCCTGATATTGGTCTCCAAGATGTTGCATGGTGTGTGAGACGCTCCGTATGTAACCAGAGAGTATGCTCTGCCAGCTTCCAACGCCTTTTCTCAACTAGCAAATGCAGCGGCCCTTGTCTTGTTCTTCTTAGTACTTCCTCATTTGTAATTCTATCTCGCCATGTAATTCAAAGAATCGTTCTCAAATTCCTTTGATGAAAGCTATCCAATTTCTTCCTGATTCTTTTCGTACTCTTCCACGTTTCACTGGTATATAACGCTGTGGAGACGGCTATCGCTGTGTACAAAGTAATCTTCATTCCAAGGCTGATCTGATGTGATCTCCATATGTTTGTAATTGACCCGAAGGCTGCACTGGCTCCACCTAAGCGGGTTTTCATGTCTGTGTCCACTTCTTCAGTATTTGATATCGTACTGCCGAGATATCTGAATTTCTCCACCCTCTGTAGTTGGTTCCCGTCGACTAATATCGGTTGGTTTCTGTCCTCCTTTATGACCATTACTTTGCTCTTTTGCCCATTGATGGTTAGCTCAACCTTTGCACTCTCTTGTTATGGCCTGTTTGTCATTTCTTGACAGATTTCACTGTCTTTGGACACTAGCGCAATATCATCAGCAAAGTTGAGATCAGTTAACATGCTGTTATTTCCCCAGGCTATTCCATGGTTGTCTCCAGTCATCGCTCATTCATTACGAAGTCGATGCACAGGACAAAGAGGAACGGGGATAATATGCAGCCTTGTCTGACGCCAGGCAGCAGTTAGAACTCTTCAGTTGTCCCTGTAGCTGTTCCAACAGCACAGGTTGAGTGACTGTACATTGGCTTTGTAATCTTGATACACTTCTCTGGAATACCATAAAATTGCATGATCTTCCAGAGGCAATCCCTATGAACGCTGTCAAAAGCTTTCCGAAAGTCAACGAACTTCAGCATTAGTGGTGAGTTGAACTCTAAACTCTGCTCAACCAAGTTTCTCAGCACAAATATTTGTTCACATCATGACCTGCCTTCCCTGAACCCTGCTTGTTCTTCGCGCAAACAATGGTCTATTGCATCGAGGAGTCGTTTCAATAATATTTTGGTGAAGACGTTTTCTGTCACGCATATGAGAGCAATGCCACTCCAGTTGTTACAGTTTGACAGATCACCTTTCATTGGCAGCTTGACAATTACTCCTCCACCCCATTCCTTCGGAACCGTCTATTCTGTCTCAATCTGGTTAAAAAGTTCAAGAAAGACACTGTTGAGGACCTCTCCACCTGTTTTTAGCAGCTCGTCGCTTATTGCATCTAAACCAACAGCTTTGTTGTCTTTAATCTTTTTGACCGCATTTGTAAGCTTCTCTCTTGTGATGGTCCCAACTCTACTTGTAAAGATTCGAGGTTTAGCATGCTATACCAGTCATTTTAGTTGATCGGAGCTGGTTGGTTTAGAATTTCTTTGACGTGCTCTGCCTTTCCGTTTTTGTCTTTCACTGGCATATTTGGCGAGTTGCTCTTCCCTGCTAATTGCTTGGCTATTTTGAATAACTCACGTGTATCATTTCGCTTTGATGCTTCTTGTGCTTCTTTTGTTTTTCTTTCAAACCATTATTTTTGGCCCTTCCTGCATCCTTTTTTACTGCATTTTCCATCTCTTTGTATTTCTCCTGAGCGATTTTAGACTGTTCTCTTGTTCTTGCTTGATCCCTTGCTGTTTTTCCATCACGCCGCTCATCTAACAACTTCAAGGATTCTTGTGAAATCCATTGCTCCTTCTTTGTACCTCTTTTGAATCCCAACAAGTTGGTAGCACTTCCAGTGACGGTTTCTTTGAAGGATGTTTATTTCGCTGTAATGTTTGCATCCCTTTGTAAGATGGCAAATCTATTTGACAGATCTTCCTGGAATCTCTCTGCCACTTTGGGGTTTAGAAGCTTCCCTATTGAGAAGATCTTTGATCTTTCCTGTTTCTTCAGTCGCTTTAACTTAATCTTAATTTTTCCACCAAGGAAATGGTGGTCTTAGAAAACATCTGCTCCTCTGAACGCTCTCACATCTTGGAGAGACGTACTCTATCTGACACTCACGCAAATGTAGTCTATTTCATTTGACTTGGCATTGCCCGATGATGACTATATTCATTTATGAATAGACTTTTGTTTGAAGAAACTGTTGCCAATTTGCAAGTCGTTTTCGTTGCAGAACTCTATTATTCTCTCTCCGTTGTCACTGGTGCTGGTAGCTGATCCAAAAGGTCCTACTATGTTTGTTTATTCTCCTCTACCTGGCCCGACTTGTGCATTCCAGTCACCCATTACTATTTTTACATCATGAATCGGCAGCTTGTCCCATGGTCTCCTGCAGCTGAGTGTAGAATTAGTCTTTGCTTTCCTCATCAGCTACCTTCGTTTGTGCATAAACTTGAACTATTGAAGTTTTGGCATATTTTGTATCCAGTCTGGCTGTTATAATCCTGTCTGATACCGAGTCCCATCCAATTAATGCACCCGTTGCTTCCTTATCATGGAGACGTTCTTCTCCTCTCACGTGTTCTTCTTCACCCCCGGAGTACAATGTGACTCCTTCGCTTGACAGTCTGCCTTGCCCTGTTCATCTGATCTCACTCAATCCTAGCACTGATAGTCCGTAGTTCTTCATTTCACGTATTACCTGCGCTAACTTTCCAGTGTCATATATGGTCCCTACCTTTCATGTTCCAATCTTTATTTGGTGTTTGGCGGAGAAGATATGGGAGCTCAGGGTATAAAGTTGCTCGCAGCTTTGCTCCATACTGGTCATAGATACATCAGGAGACACTGCAGGCAAGGAGGTCATCTGAACTGCCCCTATAGATGTTCCCACTCTTGCTCGACGCCTTGGATTTTGACCAGATTGGTCACCTCTTGCTGTTTCTATAGTTCGAAAGGTTTAACTTCAACCAACTAAAAGTTGCAATTCTCCATCTCTCTGACCAATTGAGCTAACTTACCAGTCTAGCAAAGTGTTTTAACTTTCCAGCAGCCTACATGTCTAAATTCAGTAGGCCCAAGGACGTCCACCACCGGGCTGTCAGCTTCCTGTTAGAATTGTCTGCATGCCGTCATAATAACAATATTCTTCGTTTTGTTCAACCTTTAACCTCCATTGTTAATATCCCTTTAAATTCCACATAACAAAAATAGCTTGTAAACAAGGAGATATCATTTTACTTTTTAAAGGCGGCTTAAAAAATACATTTTGACCCAGTGACCCAAATGCTATTAATCATATCTTTAACGAGCTACCTCAAAAGAAGAAAAATTTAAACTTATTTGGAAGGAAATTAGCATGCGCAGGCATTGTTCGCTTGGGCATTGTCCTGGTAGAGAATTGTCCTTGGTGGGAATTATCAAGATGGAAATTTTACAGGTGTGAATCATTCAGGCGGGAATTTTCCAAGTGGAAATTATCTCAATACTAAAGTGTTTCTTGCATATGTTGAGATAAAGAAGAAAAAAAACCCTATTGGACATGTCTGCTTATGGGTCAATTATTACCCGAAAGTAAATGATAATTTTGAAAAATCTCGAATCAATTTTTGCTTTAAAGACAAACTTAATGCAGTCGAAATTGCAAGGTACACTAGCAAAAGGTGGCTCCTGGTGAATAGAGTAAATCTCAAAATTGTATTCAAAGTATCAAAGTATTTGATACTTTGAATACAATTTTGTATTTGATACAAAGGAATGATATATAATAATTATATATATATATATATATATATATATATATATCAAATTGATTCTTGAATCAAGGAGCATGTTTTTGTAACAGCGTTAAAACAGCCAAAAAATAGTCAAAAGAAGAACAATAAATAAACCAGTCTTTTACGGCCAGAACTTTTCAAAGAGTGATGGTAACTTTTCTCACTGTCTTAAAGAGTCACACATTGGTGTAATGATTTAATTCGCAGTCTGAATGGAGAAGGTTTCATAATAGATCCCCGTCCGATTTTTTCCTTATATTAATTTTTTTCTCTTAATTAAAGAAAGATCCCGTATTTTCTCTAAGATACGCCTCTAATAAACATCACTTTTTAATAAACGCCTCAACATAAAATGTGCCCTTTATTAGATGAAATAGAGAAGATACAAAATAACGCACACCTGTTCAATCTGTTCTTATTTTTTTCATCAATACCATAAAAAGGATATTGTTAATAGTAACGAGGACAATTTAATTATTATTTAAAACAAGGAACAATCTTTCTCAACTGGAAAACAATTTTTTCAACTGGAAAACAATCTTTTTCAACTGGGAAACAATCTTTTTTCAACTGGAAAACAATCTTTTTCAACTGGGAAACAATCTTTTTCAACTGGAAAACAATCTTTTTCAACTGAGAAACAATCATTTTCAACTGGAAAACAATCATTTTCAACTGGGAAACAATCATTTTCAACTGAAAAACAATCATTTTCAACTGGAAGACAATCTTTTTCAACTGGGAAACAATCATTTTCAACTGGGAAACAATCATTTTCAACTGGGAAACAATCATTTTCAACTGGAAAACAATCTTTTTCAACTGGAAAACAATCTTTTTCAACTGAGAAACAATCATTTTCAACTGGAAAACAATCATTTTCAACTGGGAAACAATCTTTTTCAACTGGGAAACAATCATTTTCAACTGGAAGACAATCTTTTTCAACTGGGAAACAATCATTTCCAACTGGGAAACAATCATTTTCAACTGGGAAACAATCATTTTCAACTGGGAAACAATCATTTTCAACTGGGAAACAATCATTTTCAACTGGAAAACAATCTTTTTCAACTGGAAAACAATCATTTTCAACTGGGAAACAATCTTTTTCAACTGGGAAACAATCATTTTCAACTGGAAGACAATCTTTTTCAACTGGGAAACAATCTTTTTCAACTGGAAAACAATCTTTTTCAAGTGTTTTTTTAAATCAGCTTCTAGTTGCATGAGAGATGACACTGACACTGACAAGGAAACTGCTTCAACCAACAGGTTTTGATAAAGAAGACGCATTGTTGTCTAAAAAGAATCTGGTGAATGATAACGTATTGGTGACTCAACTTTCAGCACATAATTCGCAACTACATACCAAAATCTTTATTTAGCAAATCATTGCATAACTGTTCTAACAAATATTTCTATGCAACAGAATATTTTGGAGTTCGAATGCTTTAAATTTATTGCCATAAAAAGCATTTTCTTTAAAGTTAGATTTAATTTTTTTATTTTGCGTATCATGCAGCCAACGCCAATTTGAAAAATCTACTGAAAATAATTTTGCTAATGATTTAAGCTTTCATGTAATTTATTTTTTCTTTTATTTAATTTATTCGTTTTAAGCCAGTTTTCAGTGTAATGAATAACTATGAAATATTTTGACAGAAACTAGTTCATTCACTTTCCCTTTGTTGATAATTTCATGAATGTTGTATTTTAGTTACCATACACAGTTGATTGTTTATTTTATTTACAGTCTTCCTGAAGCAATCGTTCGTGGTCGTAAGAATCCAAGGGGGTGGGATGGGGAAGTATTGTCACACTTTTTTTGCACGCTGCTTCCAAATTCCATATGAGGTATGAGGAGGTAGCAGAAAACAGTGCCTTGGATTAATTAATTACAGTAATATTAAAATTGCAAAGATATAATTTTTAATATGTTTTGCTTTCGGTCCTCTGTCTTTGTTGCACTCCTGTACCAACCACCACCTTAATCATCACCACTTAGTGGCATGGCCTTAGAAGTTTGTGATCATGTTCACCAAGGCCCTTTGTTCCCTGTTGCTCTGTTAGCGGTATGGTTGCTTTTTAACTTTTTCATTTTGTATTTTATTTTATTTTTTATTCGTCAAGTGGTCCATTTTTTCCTTACGTTGTCTTTCAGGGCTCTTTTTCCCATTAATCTGTTCTGTTGCCACATCATTTTTTAACCCTTTTTGTCTTATTACAAGTCCAAGCATGTTCTTTGCCTCTTTCGGTGCGTCTTACCCTATTCCCCCCGCATATAAGCCCACCCTGTATAAAAGTCCATGGGCTTATATCCGGGTATAGGCCCACTGGGCTTATAAGCAAGAGACATTTTCAAGAATGACATTTTCATTAAGAACGATACTTTTCATTAGACGATCTTTTCTCTTCCAACAATATCTTTTATATTACACTCTGCTTTTCCAAGATATTTATCTGGTCCTTTCAGTAAGTAATTGCACGGGACCTCCAAACCATTCCCTCGCTTATTTTCTCTTCGACCACATACTGTAGCTTTCATTTTTCCTCCTGAGTTTAATGCGTAACAGCAGTATCGCGAAATTTCCCTTGGAACATGACCAACAACAGTTTTGTTCTTTAAAACTTTGATAGCATATTTATCATGAGAATTTTCTGGTTCAGGTAAACATGTCAAATCTTCACCTAAAACAGGCGATCAAACTTCTTTGTACACATGATGACCATTAATAAAACTTTTAAAAGTAATACTGTAAGGTTTGTGTCCTGATATTCTTGCCATGATATTAAAGTGTAACGCTTGCAACAGTGAGAACAGTTAGATTACGTTTGTAAACGTTCGAAATAGCTTTCGAACGTAGATAGGAGAAATAGCATTCGAACGCCGAAAGGAGGAATATCATTTGAACGCGCAGTGAAAGTTCTTTTTAAAGATGGAAGCCAGGAAAAGCTGCACGTTGAGCTTCAAGAAAACAGTATTGAAAACATTAGATGAAAACAATGGAAATATTTCAGCAACATCTAAAATTTGTTCTGTATACAGAAAGAACATTCGTCGATGGAAAAACCAACGCACAACAATAGAAAAAGTTTGCATANTTTACAGTCTTCCTGAAGCAATCGTTCGTGGTCGTAAGAATCCAAGGGGGTGGGATGGGGAAGTATTGTCACACTTTTTTTGCACGCTGCTTCCAAATTCCATATGAGGTATGAGGAGGTAGCAGAAAACAGTGCCTTGGATTAATTAATTACAGTAATATTAAAATTGCAAAGATATAATTTTTAATATGTTTTGCTTTCGGTCCTCTGTCTTTGTTGCACTCCTGTACCAACCACCACCTTAATCATCACCACTTAGTGGCATGGCCTTAGAAGTTTGTGATCATGTTCACCAAGGCCCTTTGTTCCCTGTTGCTCTGTTAGCGGTATGGTTGCTTTTTAACTTTTTCATTTTGTATTTTATTTTATTTTTTATTCGTCAAGTGGTCCATTTTTTCCTTACGTTGTCTTTCAGGGCTCTTTTTCCCATTAATCTGTTCTGTTGCCACATCATTTTTTAACCCTTTTTGTCTTATTACAAGTCCAAGCATGTTCTTTGCCTCTTTCGGTGCGTCTTACCCTATTCCCCCCGCATATAAGCCCACCCTGTATAAAAGTCCATGGGCTTATATCCGGGTATAGGCCCACTGGGCTTATAAGCAAGAGACATTTTCAAGAATGACATTTTCATTAAGAACGATACTTTTCATTAGACGATCTTTTCTCTTCCAACAATATCTTTTATATTACACTCTGCTTTTCCAAGATATTTATCTGGTCCTTTCAGTAAGTAATTGCACGGGACCTCCAAACCATTCCCTCGCTTATTTTCTCTTCGACCACATACTGTAGCTTTCATTTTTCCTCCTGAGTTTAATGCGTAACAGCAGTATCGCGAAATTTCCCTTGGAACATGACCAACAACAGTTTTGTTCTTTAAAACTTTGATAGCATATTTATCATGAGAATTTTCTGGTTCAGGTAAACATGTCAAATCTTCACCTAAAACAGGCGATCAAACTTCTTTGTACACATGATGACCATTAATAAAACTTTTAAAAGTAATACTGTAAGGTTTGTGTCCTGATATTCTTGCCATGATATTAAAGTGTAACGCTTGCAACAGTGAGAACAGTTAGATTACGTTTGTAAACGTTCGAAATAGCTTTCGAACGTAGATAGGAGAAATAGCATTCGAACGCCGAAAGGAGGAATATCATTTGAACGCGCAGTGAAAGTTCTTTTTAAAGATGGAAGCCAGGAAAAGCTGCACGTTGAGCTTCAAGAAAACAGTATTGAAAACATTAGATGAAAACAATGGAAATATTTCAGCAACATCTAAAATTTGTTCTGTATACAGAAAGAACATTCGTCGATGGAAAAACCAACGCACAACAATAGAAAAAGTTTGCATATCCAGGGGTGTGAAGTCTCGATCTAAAAGACGAATAAGGGTGACAAAGGCTGACAAAGGCAAAGTTTCAACTCCTTGAAGATGATCTTGTGCAATATGTAAAAGAAGAAAGAGGAAAACGTCAAACCGTTACAGGAAAAATAATTAGAAGAAAAGCAACAACACTTTTTCCAAATATTTATCCTAATCCAGCAGAAACGTTCCAGGCATCAAATGGTTGGCTTACTCGAATGCTGAACAGAAATAATCTGAGTTACCGCCGTTTTACAAGTGTAGGACAAAAAATACCTGGAGATGCACAAGAACGAGCAGACCGTTTTCTGGCTGAGATGAAAGATTGCTTCAAAGATTACTATGATTTTAATCATTGGAGTTTCATCTATGTTTAAACTGATTTTAAACATAGATGAAACTCCATGTTATTTCGATGTGCCGAGATCTACAACCTACAATTTCAGCGGCATTCAAACTGTAAAAGTTGCAACAACAGGACATGAGAAATTAAGATTTACTGCTGTGTTAACCGCAGGAGTTCAGAAGCAAGCTAATGAATATAAGGCTTTCAAACTTCCACAAAACGATTATTTTTAAGAATCTGAAGAAAGCTCCAAAAGGAACATATCCACCAGGAATGGTAATAGAGGGATCAAAGGGAGGAACAATGACAAGGGACATGATGTTAGATAAATACAATGCTTTGTTCAAGAAAAGACCAGGATGTTTTTTTTAAGCAANGTGGAAGAAATGATATTGGCAAGAGAAGAGGAGTTACTAGAACAACCAACAATCGATGCAGAACAACCAACAATCGATGAAGAATAATCAAGCAACGAAGAGGATGAAGAACAACAAGATTACGAAAGTGAAGTCAATTCGGACGAATGTTCAGAAGACACAGACATTGAAATTGACTAAGTTTAGAGTGCTGTAAAAGCACCATTAGAATGATTAAAGAAAAAAAAATTATTGAAATATGCCATTTTTTTATCCACCCTTGCTGATTTTGTGTCAAAAATTTATAAGCCCATGGGCTTATGTACGACAGCGTTTTTCAGGTAGCGAAATTCAAAATCTTAAAAAATTCGCCCATAGGCATATATTATATTTCTTATAAGCCCATAGGCTTATATGCGGGGGAATAGGGTATAAGCAATTTCGTTGTTTATCTCCCCTTCCGGAATTCCAGTTTTTATCTCTATCAATACAATTGAAAGTTTAAATTTTTATATTTTTTTGTTTTAGATCGGGAACCCCCTACAGTCAAAAACTGTAATAGGACTAATGTTTACGTCGATATTACTGGCAATAAAGGAAAAGTCAGCTGGGATGAGCCTGTATATAATGACAACGTCAAAGTAACCGACGTTAATAAAAACTTTAAAAATGGACAGGTGTTGAGACCAAATATTTTTTTTATTTCATCCTTGGCTTTTGATGAGGCAAGGAATATGGCCAAATGTCAATTTTTTCTCCATGTCCGAGGTATGTTTAAATAGTCCTTCAAAATAATTTTTTACAATTCACATTTCTATTATTTGTTCGCTAACACTTTTGATGCAATTAATCAATCCATCCAAGTATATTGAGCCTCCAAATGATTGTTCGAGCGAGCGGAGCAACCGGGAATACTATACTACAGCAGTTGTTTTGGGAAAGAGTACTATAATAAGGCAGTAGTCGTCATATTGAGTAATATTGAGTAATATTGAGTATTATTGAGTAATATTGAGTAATATTGAGTAATATTGAGTAATATTGAGTAATATTGAGTAATATTGAGTAATATGGTGAGTAGTAATAACAGTATTAATAATATTATGTGTTGCAGTTTAAGTGGAATTGCCAGAGCCTTAAAACAGTTCAAATTTTTAAATAGTACGAGATATAAGCAAATGTATTACGCAGTTATTATTAATGTTAATACATGATTAATAGTTGCAGGTTTGCTCGCTCGAACACGTTCCACACTTGTGTGGATGCCTATTTCCTGGTTACAAAGTCTACTTGTTAGTCTTTATTGCCAGTTTTTGCTGCCTGTTGTTTATTTTTATATGTTCCATATGTCCAGTTTAGAGTTGAATTGTTTTTGTCCTTAGCTGTTTTTCTAAAGTGCTTTGATTTATTTGTGAACATTTAATGAACTTGTTACCTCACTTATTATCTGTAAAACTGTTTAAAGTCTTACTCAAACTACCGGAGTTATTGACCTAAATGCCACGAGTTGCCAGTTATTCTAAGCATTGCAACTTAGGTATTGGCAGTTCACTGTGTCTTGTTTAATAACTCCAGTCTTTCAATTTTAATAAACCAGATTAAAATAGATTAGATTTTAATCAATATCTTCCTTCATTTCTTAACCGAAAATCCATAAATTTCATCCAATTTTTTGTTTAAGATTTCTAGCTAGCAGTCGTATTAATTACTATTGTTATTAGCGTCTGTAATTTTTCTTTGCATTTCTTTTTTCTTCACCATTAGCAACGAATCCAATCCTGGTTCTTGGGCTCTAATGGGCAGTCATCATCTATTTAATTGATTATACTTTTCGTAGGATGTGGGCAGATCCTAGTATAGCAATCTTTTGCAATTCGGTAACGTCCATGTTTCTGGGAACTTTGTTGATTTGCTTGTCAATGCCTTTCTTTGATTACTCCTACTGCACTGATCACAACTGGCACAATTAATGCTTTCATTCCCCACATTCTTGTAATCTCAGTTTTTATATCTTTGTACCTGGAGAGTTTCTCTGCTACTTTAGCGGATGTATTCCGATCAGAAGTTACTGCCATATCGATTAACATACATGTTTTTTTCTTTCTTGTTCTTAATAATGATATCAGGTTTGTTGGCTTTGATGGTTCTATCAGTGTGGACTTGCATATCCGAGAGGATGGTAACTTCTTCGTTTTCTGTAACTGTTTCTGGTTGGCCCTCATACCACTATCGGTTGTTTTGATGTTGTAATACTGTACGATCTTCCAGTGCATGTATGCTACGGCGTTGTTATGCCTTTTGCTGTATTCTGTCTTGGCTATCTCGGGGTACCAAGCTAAAATATGGTTCGTCGCATTTGTTACATAATTGGCAGAGTGAATTTGTTCCGTCTTTGATGATTCTATGATGGTACAATCAGGTGGCTACGCTTTGGTCTTGGCCTGAAATTATAAACCCTTGTTTCCGCTTTGAGACCTGTCCCTTTCAGCCAGTCGTGTGTTTGTTTATAGCCAAAATCAGCTTCTTTGATTCTTGATGGATACTGCGCGTGCATAGCTTTACTTTCCCATTTCTTCATAATTTTGTCTTGGGCATTGTTTTTATCATGTTATTTCAGTCTTTTAGCGAGCTTAGTTACTGACTCGTTCTTTTCCGCAATCTCATTCACATTTAGCTCTTGTTTAAATTTGGCAGCAAAATTCTTTATCGATTAAACGTCTTTCTATCTTGGTGTTGGATAACTAACTTCAGGAATAGATCATTAGATTTTTCTAAATATGTTGCCAGGCCAATTGTTGTTATCTTGTAAGTTGTTTCAACTTGAATCAATCCTCTGCCACCAGATGATCTTGGTAAATACATTCGGTCTACATCTGATAATGGGTGATGCATTCGTTCTTTAGTAAGAAGCTTTCTCGCTTTTCTGTCCAGATTCGTGATATCTTCAGCTTTCCAGTTAATGATATTAAAGCTGTAAGTTACGACTGGTATGGCTACAATTGTAGCTATACCAATCGCTTCGATCTTGTTGATGGCATTTAATTTACTTTTAAGGATTGTTCTTATTCTTTTATAATACTCTCTTCAGGATCTTTTCCTTCGTCTTCGAGTGTTGAATTCCATCACTTTTATTTATTCGAAGGTATTTATAAGTTCCTTCTTGGTCCAACTCCTTTATAGTGGAATCATGATTGAGAACGATGTTGGATGTTTTCTTAAGTTTCCCTTTGATGAAGGTCACTTTCACATATTTGTCCAGTCCAAAGTCCATCCTTATATCATCACTGAATGTTTTCACGATGTCAAGCAGTTTATCGTGTTGTTCATCGTTCATAGCGTATGCCTTCAAGTCAGCCATGTAAAAAAGATGGTTGGTTTTTCTTTTGTTTATCTCACAGTCATGGTTTGTGTTGTTCAGCAGCGTGCTCGATGGTGCTAGAGCAAGACAGAAAAAGAGCGGAGATAGTGAATCTCCTTGAAATATGCTATTGATGTTAATTTTTCTCGATTTCATGGTTCCGTTGTTGTGGTTGATGGAGGGTTGTTATCCATTTCTTCATACTTGCACTTACGAAATTGACTACTCTTGGGTTTGTTTTGAACATCTACAGGCACTCGGTAATCCAAGAGTGTGGTACACTAACGAGTGCTTTCTTATAATCAATCCCAGCTGATGATAAGTTTCTTTTATTTCTCTTGTAGTTTTCTATGATCATTTTATTTATCAGTAGTTGGTCTTTACATCCGGAACTTCAGTTTTTACATCCTTTCTGTTTAGTTGGTAACAGCATATTCTCTTCAAGAAATGTATATGTTCTTTCAGTGAGGGAGGATGTTAAGATTCCGTACTTTGTTGGTAAGAAAGTAATTGGACAAAAGTTCTTCAGATTTTTGGTTTCTCCGGTTTTGGGAAGTAGATAAGTTAAACCTTCAGTCAGCAAGTCAGGTGCTTTTTCAGGGTGTTTTGAGATGTCATTATAGGCTGTAGTTAATTCGTCATGTACGCTGGAGAGGTTCTTGAGCAAAAAACTGGCTATTCCATCGTTTTCTGGTGCTTTCCAGTTGCTAGATTTCATAATTGCAAGTACAGCTTCTTCTTTTGTGATGTCTATCCATTTTTGTTGCTCTTGATTTTCGAACCTTTTTTTTCTTGATCTTTGATCCATAGGGCTTCGCTATAATGGGTTTTGATGTCCTCCTAAATTTTATACCAAAATTATTCAACGTTCTTAATTTCTAGTTGTTCAATGACCTCGATTGACTTCTTTCTAAGTTCACGGTAAAATCTCTTAGTGTCTTCTTTAAAGAGTTAATTTTGCCTGTAAAATTTGCTCCGTTTTTTTACGTCTTCTCTGAGCTTTTGCTTGTCTTTGCTGTTTAATTATTTCTTTTACTTCAGTAAGTTTTGGTTTCTTCGGAACTCGTACTTCCTTTCTATATTCTTGATCTTACATTCCTTCACTCGGGAGCTGTTTTTCTATTTCGGAGAGGAGGTATAATTCCTTTCGCTTTGTTTCAATATCTTTCTCAGTCTTCAGTTTCCAGGGAGGTAATTTTCTCTTCCTGTTGGTAGTCATTTTTCGACTTTTGAGACCAAGTTCATCGGTGATGACAGCTGCAACTGTATAAATTAGTTGGTTGAATTCAGTTAGGTTAAAACCCGCACTCAAGAGCTTAATTTGACCGATTGCATTATTCGCTCGTTGAACTATCTTCTTCGCTTTTTTGTCATTTTTTTCTTATCACTTTCTCAAGATGTTGTCTTTCATCTCAGTTATCACGCGTTCATCTTCAATGACACTTTTTTCATTGGAGGTATTTTTTTACATCAACAACAGTCTCAGCATTATCGGCTATAGCTGGTATACTGGAATTAGTTTCGTTGTTCCCTGGGCTTGGTTCCTCCTGCTCTATTTCAGATATTTGTAGATTTTCCCTTACTTCATCTTCAATCACTTTAAGTTCATCATTAGATAGCCTACGATTTCTTTCTATATCTCTTCTAACCGCCGCTAGTCTATCAGCATCCAACTAGCTTCTCTTTGTAGGGTACAGAGCCATCCAGATGGTGTATGTCGCTTTCGTTGTAGCTGTCTCTCAAGAATCTAGTTTGGCTAGGTAATATGATTCCATGACTTCTTTGTAATCTTCCAGTGACATTTTTGTTTAGTTCCTTTTAAGGATTTTTGATGTTTGCATTTAGAAGGCCTCTTTGAGTGGTGGGCTCTTCGTGGAAATCTTCTAATATATTTGATTCGGGAAGGTCTCAACCAGTAGCTGATTTTCCGTCCTCATCCTGGTTGCCCGATGAGGGACACGCACCTTGGTGAATCTGCGATGCGGGATGAAATTCTTTTGGGTGTCTTTTCCTTCATGACATTAAAAGGTATGGCTACGTTTGCCTCCCCAGTAGCCTAGCTCCACTCATCCGCCTTCACCATTATAAAAACATTCTCTTCTTTTGTTCACAAAGCCGTTGGTTTCACCGCTTAACCCAACAGTTAGGACCCTTTCCGGGTACTGACAGGCGGGTAGGCTGTGCCCGAGAATTTGGATTCAGTGTTACCTTCTCCTAGCCTTTCCCAACCAAGTGTTACCCCACAAGGAAGCGAAGGGATCCATTTCAACGTCATACCCAGGACGGTTATTGTTATTATTATTATTATTATTATTATTATTATTATCATATATATATATATTTGCATGTACATGTATGTATTTGTATACCTCAGGTAGACCATCAGATACTGGTAACTAGAATTTCTCTCTCCCAGCTGTTTGCCTTCTCTTCTTAGCTCATCCATCCAATGATTTTAATTTTTAACTATTTTCTTCTGTTAAATACAGCTCAGAACTGTGAGGCTAATATGTTAGGTGGTGGAATTGGATGCAGAATTAAAAAAAACCCTGGTTTATATGGAATGGTTGTGTTTGTGATAAATAACAATTCCTCGAAAATGTTTAGTGTCAGTAGCGTCAACTCTCAGCTCGCAGTTTTTACATGTAACAACGCTGATCTCAGGTGGCGTATGTTTAATAGACCGTCAACAAGCTTCCCTAACTGTGTGTGTAAGTATGACCAAGTTGCGCTTTACAGTCTACACGACTAGAGATACATTAGAAGAATCGATAAGTAGATATTTAAATAAATAGATTGATGGACAGATCGATAGGTAGACAAATAGCTCGATAGTTGGATCGAGCGATAAATACATCGATAGATGGATAGTTGGATAGATGGATAGATGGAAAGATGGATAATTGGATGGATAGATGGATAATTGGATGAATAGATGGAAAGAAAGATAGATCGATGGATAGATGGACAGATGGATAGATAAATGGATGGATAGATTGATAGATGGATAGATAGATAGATAGATCCATACATTCATACATACATACACACATATATACATACATCATAGGTAGGTAGGTAGGTAGGTAGGTAGATGGATGGATGGATGGATCGATATATATATATATATATATATATATATATATATATATATAAGATAGAATAGATGAATAATTGGATGGATAGATGGAAAGAAAGATAGATCGATGGATAGATGGATAGATGGACAGATGGATNACACACATATATACAAACATCATAGGTAGGTAGGTAGGTAGATAGGTAGATAGATGGATGGATGGATCGATAGATATATATATATATATATATATATATATATATATATATAGATAGAATAGATGAATAATTGGATGGATAGATGGAAAGAAAGATAGATCGATGGATAGATGGATAGATGGACAGATGGATAGATGGATAGATGGATAGATGAATAGATGGATAGATGGATGGATAGATTGATAAATGGAAAGATTGATTGATAGATAGATAGATAGATAGATAGATAGATAGATAGATAGATAGATCCATACATACATCCATACATATATACACACATACATACATACATACATACATACATACATACACACACATATATATATATATATACATACATCATAGGTAGGTAGGTAGGTAGATGGATGGATGGATGGATGGATTGATCGGTTAATATATAGATAGTACTATATTTATACTTTTATTTTGTACTACTGATCTTAATGCTTTAATCTCTTTTTTAGCTTTTGTGAAGTCGGTAAATGGAAGTTGTCCAATTGGTTTTGTTTACTCGAAATCGAATCAGAAATGTCGTAAGTGGAAATTATATTTTATGCAAAACGGGTTTTAGATTTAGTTTCCATTTCCTTTTAAAATGGTATTGCATTTCTTGTCTTTGTCTTCTCTTGTATGAGGTCGGAATCCCTTCGTCCGTAACTGGAAGGGAGTAAAGCATGACATATCCCCTTTATAGCAGCTGTTTACAAAAGGTATACCTGTGCCGTCTACTTCTCCACCTTTTGTCTCATCTTCGTATTGACGTACGTCACTTCCTACTGGCATAATATGGAAGAGCTAACTTAGGCAGCAACCATATTAGAGTATATTGGCGGAATTTAATCCGACTGCTCGCTATTTCAGGATAAGATAGAAAAATCACAGAAATAGAACAGAAGAAACATAACTTGGTTTTTACAATATATTTTATGCGCAATAAATTCCTGCTTACATCATGTAAGTTCATGCCTATTTAAAAAATGCCTATTTACTTATTAGAATCGTCACAGTTCTTTGTTACATATAATTAATTGAAAAGAAACTACTGATATTTCTTGCCAATTACAATATGACAGGATATTTTTTCATTACGTCCCTTCTTTCTGAGTATCAAGGAAAGATAGACTATCCTGTTATATACTGGTCTCAGAACGGTAATAGAAACGGTATCCTGGACAAAAGCTTTCTGGTATCGTCTCTTGAAGTGAACGGGCGTTTCCTTTCTAGCAAGAAACATTTTCTAAACTAAACTCCAGCCTGTCTGCAAGAATGAGAGGATATGGGCTTCCCTTAAATATTAATTTTAAAACTTTAGCTTGCTACAAATGAATTTAATTAGCTCTGTTTTCAGTTGAAAGACAGACCGTACTATTCAAAAGAAATAATATCCCATTTAATACATCAGTACATGTAAAGAAAGTTATTTATTTTAGGAACTTACAGAACAAAAAAAAAGAGATCATATTTCCAAAATGTATTTGAGAAAATGTTAAAAATGGAAAACTGAGAATATCAAAAACTGAAACACTGGAGAGTTATCCCCCTTGACCAAAGCATAAAAATTAGAATTTTAACTTACATAAAAAACTACTATGTACAAAAGAAATTTCATATTTTTCTACTTCTCTGGAAAAAAGTACTGTCACAGGAAGTATAACATCATGATAACTGATAACTCAGACAACTCAAATAAAAGGCAAAATAACAAGCCACACTAGCCTTGACAAGTGACAGAGGGCTGTCTGAGCTGTCTACTGGGCTGTCTTCTCAACACAACTCCATGTTACAATTCTACTCGTACATATATATTTATATACATATATATTGACAAATGAATATGAAATGTCATCAGCAACAGTGCTCTACCACATTAAAACGTAGCAGCCATCATATAATCAGATGTATGAGTAAGAAAAACTCTAACTTTACACTACTCAGAGTTTCATGTCTTTCACAATCTTCAGTTGTATACAAACAATAATGTATACAAATATGTATGTATGAATGTATGTATGCATGTATATATATATGTATGTATATATGTATGTATATGTATGTATATGTATGTATATGTATGTATATGTATGTGTATGTATGTGTATATGTATGTATGTATGTTTCTGTATATGTATGTATGTTTGTATATATATGTATGTATATGTATGTATATGTATGTGTATGTATGTGTATATGTATGTATGTATGTTTCTGTATATGTATGTATGTTTGTATATATATGTATGTATATGTATGTGTATGTATGTGTATATGTATGTATGTATGTTTGTGTATGTGTATGTATGTATGTTTGTATATATATATGTATGTATATGTATGTATATGTATGTATATGTATGTATATGTATGTATATGTATGTATATGTATGTATATGTATGTATGTGTATGTGTATATGTATGTGTATGTATGTGTATATGTATGTATGCATGTTTGTATATATATGTATGTATATTAACAAATGAATATTAAAAGTCATCAGCAACAGTGCTCTACCACATTAAAACGTAGGAGCTATCAAATAATCAGATGTACATATATTTATATTTATATATATATACATATACATAAGTGGAGTATAAAATTAGTAAAATGCATACGTAAATATAGATAAGTGTGACGAAATCCTGAGGTGTTGATAGGATTTCTCTTGTGGATCCTGCAATGAACTGACAATATCAGTTTTGTAGTAGTGTTTTTTTCTTCTTACAGTTAAAGTCTCAGATTTACAGTTCGAGTACAATTCATCTCTCATAAAAAATTCATCTCTCTTTTTTTATATTCAATCTCAAAATTCCATCTTAAAATGTCATATATATATATATATATATATATATGCTAAGTCAGCAAAATAAAAACCTTAGTGTGTGAAAAATGATGCAATGCCTTGATCTTTGATAATTAGTCAGTAGAATTTAAGCTGAATGTGTAATAAATGATGTTATGTCCTGTAATGTTCTAGCAATTTTCTTACACTAGTAAGTTCTTATATCATGGCTCAGTGTTCTTTTTCATATGGTATAGCACGTGTTTTCTTTCTAGAATATTCGAGAAATCGTTTCGATAGATCTCGCGACAATAAGCAGTGACAATTAAAAGATAAAAATAAACGTTAGAGGACAAAGAACGACATGTATTGTAAAGTTAATAATGTACCAACAGTGCAAAAATACGTCATAACTAAGCATCAACGTGAATGAAAGGATGCGTGACCTGTGACTGGAGCTAAAACAATACTGGGAAAAGCCCCTCCTCGTAACTAACCAAAGCCTTAAGGATACTGCTTTGAAGTAGCTACAGTGACAGAAGCTGTTGAAGTGCATCAAGGATGATCGTGATAACAACGTGCTACAACAAAGAGAAAGGAAATCCTAAGAAATGAATTAGGCTGAGGGATATAAACTACCATTGCCTTCGTGAGAAAATCGTGACCGTGCTTTCAAAATCGGCGAAACATCGAAACTTCGATATTTCGCCGATTACTTGTCCAGACTTGATCATGCTTGCCTATATTTGCCCGGACTTGCCCAGAATTGCAAGATCTGCTCTGATTGCATCTATGATCCAATTTTGATGACAATAGCCTTGGACAAAAGATATAATAGCATGAGTTTTCCCTAACTACCCCAGGGCCTGTTAACATTTTTCTTTAACCAGAAATTGGCAGGCGTCTGCACTTGAAGCTGCAATTTCCTTAATTACATTATATAGCATAATAGCTTTGCCCAATCTTTCCAGATTTGCTCTGACTGCACATAGATTTACTTAGTTTATCGTTTTGTTGACAATAGTTCTAAAGAAGCCCAGCCAAAATTGCCTGGCTTGCCCAACCTGATACCTTGTAAGAGGTCGAGCCCAGGTTTTCAAGCAGCATTATTTCCTCTTACCCCAACCATTGCACAATATTTCAAACAATATTGTTAATTTAAAGTACTATTTCCCTTCAAATGTTCTTTGCTTCAGTGGCTGAACAAATAAAAGTTCTCCCCAGTCACAAACAGAATTGGTTTGAAAGGCTATAGTAAAGAGGTAGACATGACGAAATGGTGATGTACTAGAAGTTGTGCACCAAACTAAAAGGTAAAACTAGAGTAGGTTAGACCAATCTTGGTAAACAAATCTTACTAACTTCCTTTTGTCTTACCAGCTTAAATCTATCGAGTTAAGAGATGTATTTTTAATTTGATAGGTGTAAATTATGCTACTACTCTTTGATCTTTGTTTCATCGACAAACTGTAGCTTGCTAGTGTTCTAGTAAGCTTTCGTCGCTGGTAAGACCTCAGTTTGTTGTATCCCATGTGACTCATTTCCCTAAATGCCTTTATCTTTATGCAGCTGTTGCCTCACGTTGTAATAAATTTTTCTATGAATGAAGGTTTCTCCTCTGACACCTATATTATAGAACTTTTTGAATTCTGACTGCTTTCCTGCACAGTATGATTTGAAGTTTTATAAGTCCAAAGTTAACTCTTCTGGCTTGCATTAGCCTTCTTTTCCTTTTTCTGTATATTTTTCACAGTTTTGAAGATCAAGTTGCATTTTGCTTTCTGTGGCTCTCAACTCATAAAATGAAGTACAAAAAATTCTGAGCCAGACACCAGAAAAGGAGTTTTAGGAGTCAACGAGTCATAAAGGTTAATGCAATAAAACATGAAACATGACATGAAAAAATGGTAGTTTATTAATTATAATAGACCTGAATTTCTAACACATACAAAGGAATTTCATAATGTCTACAAAGGAAAAGGAAGGCAGGTGACAAGTGCATTTTTTTTACTTTGTCTTCATACAACTTTCAACGCTTGCAGATATGACATATAGATTAGTAAATAGATAAAAAATAAATAAATAATAAATACACATGCATAAACAAACAAATACTTTTTAATTTACAGTGAAATGTTCTCCAGGTGAGATGTATGATAATAACACAAAGAGTTGTAAACTCTGTGCAAAAGGATACTACCAAGACAGCGAAGGAGGGTTAGAGTGCAAAAAGTGCCCAAAAGGCACTACCACAACCATGGAAGGTGCTTCATCACCCAGAAGCTGCTCAGGTAAAGCTCTTTTAAAAGTTTTAAAGTTTTTTCTTTGGTTATTGATTTTCATTAATACAGTAGTAATTCTATTTTCAAAAGCGACAATTTCAAGACATTAAATAACCCACGTGTCAAAATATCACGACCAATTTATCGTTAAAGATTTTGTTTGCAACCAACATTTGCAACTTATGTTAACTTTATGACTATGTACTTAATTATAACACAGTATTTACAAAGAAAAACAGATTTTTACTGATAGAAATTCTTCTTATCCTACTTACCAGCCTGGAAAATGTATATATGCACTGAAAATCGGTGAATGTGACCCCTAGTGTTTGCGTTTCTGTCACACTTAGCACAGAAGTGGCTTTCTTTATCTTACTCAGGATAAACACCTTTAAAAATATATGATACAGGATAACATTTGGTTTCTTCAACCTAGTTTAAATTAAATTGTCAGAGACAGAAGATAGTTCAGAGAATAAGATACTTCTAATGCACTGTTTTAATTAATTATAATTAAACTCTTTATTTTGTTCAATCTCAAGATTCATGCTTGCCTGGGTCTTATTCTATGGACGGATTTAATAAAACTGGACGTGGAAATTGCCGTAAATGTCCCCTTGGATTTTACCAGCCAAAGTCCACTAAGAAGAGTTGTATTAAATGTCCAGCTAGTGCTACAACGGAACATGAAGGATCGAAAAGTGAAACACAATGCACTTGTAAGTTTGTATTATTAGTTTACTTATGAAAAAATATCTGTTTATTTAGCAACAATTCTTTTGTTTTCATTTCATTTAGTTATAAAATGAAGAAAATTTTATGAAAAAATTTTTGCCACCATTATTATCATTACATTATTATTATCATTAGATCATAATTATTATTAGGTTATAATTGTCATGACATTATAATTATCATTACATCATAATTATCATAAGATGATAATTATGATAAGATCATAATTATCATTAGGTAATAATTATAATGATATCATAATTATCATAAGATCATAATTATCATTAGATCATAATTATCATAAGATCATAATTATCATTAGATCATAATTATCATAAGATCATAATTATCATAAGATCATAATTATCATTAGATCATAATTATTATAAGATCATAATTATCATAAGATCATAATTATCATTAGGTCATAATTATCATTACATCATAATTATCATAAGATCATAATTATCATAAGATCATAATTATCATTAGGTCATAATTATCATTACATCATAATTATCATAAGATCATAATTATCATTAGATCATAATTATGATAAGATCATAATTATCATTAGGTAATAATTATAATGATATCATAATTATCATAAAATCATAATTATCATAACATCATAATTATCATAAGATCATAATTATTATAAGATCATAATTATCATTAGGTCATAATTATCATAAGATCATAATTATTATAAGATCATAATTATCATTAGGTCATAATTATCATTACATCATAATCATTATCGTTATTTTATCATTACAACAACTTTAGATTAAAATATTTCTTTTTTTTATTATATTCAATCTCGTTACTGTTATCAAATTTATTATTTGATTATAACCATTCCCCTATTTATTATCATTATCGTTGTTAACTAAAGTCATCATCATAATATAATTATATTTTCTTTTAGTACTACTAGTTCTATTTTTCTTTATGTCAATTCTTTTTTGTTTGCTCATAATCATCTCTTTATATTCCTTTCGAGATAGTAGTTTTATTTCATTCTGTCTTCGATGGCTTTGAGTTGAAGTCTTATCTGCAGTCAAGTGACAAATTTGACATTAAACATATTTATTGTTTACATTTTCTTCGTTCTCTTTCAGTTCTTCTTCCAGTAGTCTCCACAGCCAACTGCTGCTTCTTCTCCACTTCATTTGATCCAATCATTCTTTATATCGCACTCCAACTCCTTCCATATCCTCCTACACGGCATCCGTAAATCATCTTTCAGCCTTTCTAGCACCTCATTTTCCGATGTAGTCTGCTTCTCTCCTGATTACGTTTTTAGTATTTAACAAAACCAAATGTAAGTCCATACTTTTTCCTTACCATTTATTATTCACGTTAAATAATCGTTTATTATCGTCTATAATTAATAATACTAATCTAAAGGAATTTGTATTTTAATAAAGTACAACTTCCTGGTTTTTTTTGCAAGGACATAATATCCTGCTTTCGAACAGAATATATATTTAGATGGATGGATGGATCGATCGATCGAAAGATCAATTGATAGATAGATAGATAGATAGATAGATAGATAGATAGATGGATAGATAGATAGATGGATTGATAGATAGATACGATATATGATAGGTTAAAGTTTAATAAGGCAAAATTTTATATTTTTATTAGGTAAATGCTCCACTATACTTAAATGTACGTTACAAGAATTAATTATACTAATTTTGCATTCAGATTTGTACGTTGCAATTAAAAAGTGTATATTTTTTGTATTTTTACTGTTTTGCTTTCTGTATAAAGCAACTGGGTCAATATTTCACCAGGTGTTTTGGAAAAGAAATGCATTGATCATTACAGATATCGCCTGCTAGGAAATGACAAGTTGAGAAGCAAACGCAACTGTTCTAAATACATCATGATGCAACACATAAAACAGAATTTCAACACCCTAATAAATCTACCAGTAAAATAACAAAAAACTGATTTTGAGAATCATTATCAATTGGTTTAGCATTTTTGTGTGGTTTTTGTAAACGAGTTATTTGAATGACCTTTTCCTTATTTCGACTATTGTCCACTCTTTTTTGTAAATTTTGTAGTCCCTGTCAAGCACCCACATAATCAAATTGAACAGGATTTCTGCTTGTGTACTTATTTACTTTCAAATCCCTTATATTTATTCTAGTGCCTGCCCGCATATATAGAGTAACACCAAATTCTCAAAAAGTAATAGTAAAAGACGGATTTAATTTCAAAATTACCTGTATTGCTTTTGGTATGCCAGTTCCACAATTGAGCTTTCGAAATTCTTCAGAGTTACACCCAGGTAAGTTTGAGTTTTCTCTTCAATAAAGCATTATAGATTTTGGAGGCGACGCCTACAGTTAAAGTATTTTAGTATTTTTAAATCTACGATTAATAAGCCGTATGGAACTAATGATAATTTTCATTTATATATGAACAAGTATACTGCTGTACAGATACGCCAATTTTTGTATCCATGTATATGTTGATATGCTACTGTCCTAAGTCAAAATGAAAAAAAACATTTTTCATTCTGTTTATTCTATTGCAGTGTATTATGTTGCAATATACTTAGTTGTATTGTGTTATGGTGCACTGTATTTTGTTGTAGTGAATTATGCTCTAGTGTAAAATGGTGTATTGTATTATGTTGTGTTCTAAAATGGTGTATTGTATTCTATTGCATTGCATTGTGTTGCATTGTACTATGCTGTATTGCCTTATGTGGTATTGCATAATGTTGCATTGTATTTTCCTGTATTGTATTATGTTGTTTTATACTCTATTGTTTTCTACTGTGTTGGATTGCATTATACTGTATTGCATTATGTTGCATTGCATTATGTTGTATTCTATATGCTGTATTGTATTATGTTGTATTCTATATGCTGTATTGTATTATGTTGTATTGCATTATGTTGTATTCTATATGCTGTATTGTATTATGTTGTATTGCATTATATTGTACTGTATCATGTTGCATTGCATTATACTGTGTTGTATTAATCTGCATTGCATTATGTTCAATTGTATTATGCTGTATTGCATTACGTTGTATTGTATTTTGTTGCACTGCATCATGTTGCATTGTATTATGGTGCACTGCATTATCTTGTATTGTATTATGTCGTATTGTATTTTTTGGTTTTGTATTATGTTGTTTTGTACTGTTTTGTTTTCTACTGTTTTGTTTTGTACTATGTTGCATTGCATTATGTTGCATCGCATTTTGTTGCATTGCGTTATGTTGCATTGTACTGTGCTGTATTGCATTATGTTGTATGGCATTTTATTGTATTGTATTATGTGTATTGTATTACATTGTATTGTACTATGATGTTTTGTACTGTGTTGTATTATATTATGGGTTTTTTATTATGTTTTATTGACTTGATGTCTATTTGACAATGGTCAATTGTACTTTGTATTATTCTATTATGTTGCGTTGTATTATGTTGTATTTTATTATGTTTATTTAGTATTACGATGAATTGACTTTTGGTCTATTTTACTATGGTCAATTGTGTTTGGTTGTATTGTATGTTATTGTATTGTATTATCTCGTATTGTATTATGTCTTATTGTATTATTTTGTGTTGGAGGTTGTCGGATTCGATTCTATTCGATTGTGTTGTGGCAGTATTGTGTTTGGAATAGCCAGGAATTAATGGGAAAATCCAAGGCAACGACAAAAAACAAGAGAGTTTTGTTTAGTAAACTATGCTAAACGATGAAATGGTCTGATTTACAATTTTGAATGGCCAGTAATACATGTGGTAATCTAATCTATAGCAGCTTTAATAATAAATGAGATTTTGTTTAATAAACTATGCTGAACAATCAGTTATTGTTTATTATTAAACTGAGTTTTTAGGCTTTGGAATGGCAGAAAAACTCTAATCCATGTTTTTTAAGATGTCCATGTCGTTAATGAGCTTTAATGGTCCCCAAATATATACATTGATAAAAAAAGTACATTGTAGTTACCGTAATGTTTTTAATGTAAGTGTAGAATTATATCAAAATCAATCCCTAAACAAGAAAATTAATATCTAGTCCATTTATAGTATACCTCTTACATGGAAGAATTATGATTGAGAAATTTTGTAGAGTTTTTTGCTGACAGCTCACAGTACTTTCATGGATTTGAAGTGCACCTGTCTGGAAAACCAATATTACAATGGAACATACCAAGAAAATCTCAGTTCTAAAGTTGTCTGGATTACGAAGAAATCTAAAAAAATATTATTTGGACTTTAGAAAACGTTAAACCAAGAATTAGTACAAGTTCAAAGCAAAAAGGCCCTAATTATAATCCTTGAAAGCAGAGTATCTGAATTATTTCTTAATTTTCTTTTCTATAGCTTCCGCTAGAGGGAAACAGGAAATACGATTGTTCTCTTCAACACACCGTTACATCAAAGGCATTGAACTTAAAGTTACTAATGCAACATATCTTGACAACGTTGATTACGACTGTATTGCAAGAAACAAAATTGGGAAAACCGTAAATATCGACAAAAGAACATTTTCCATTTTTGTGAATTAGCTTTCTAATCCACAGGAAAGAAATGTAAGGTAAGACTAATTCCTAAATTTGGAAGGTCTTGTTTCTTTGTTGACCGTTATGATATTGCCTTCTTCTAAATTCTATTTGTCATTACCAAAATTTAGTCAAATTTCACACTTTTCTTAAATTCTATCTACAAAAGTAGAAAAATCTCTCGTATAGTCGGTAGCATATCCACAAAGTCTTGATACGTACCAGAATTGATATGAAGGTTGCTTTAAAACTGCTATTCGGCTATAATCTACGACTGGAAAGCCAAGGTCATGTTTTTGGTTTTATTGCGAGTTTTAAAGGTACATTTCATTGCAACTGATGACAACTGATTAATGCAAAACTCCCTTAAAACTCAAATGGCTACAAAAATATCAGACAAAAATCTTTCATAAACCTTTTGAGTGCCAAAAGGTTTATACTAAGAGCCATACACTGGTATAGATGTATATATATACATACTGTTTCCCAATGTCTTATTTTTGCGTCACTAACGTTAGCTGTTAACTATATAACAAATTAGTATTATCACAGTTAGATATTTGTGTGTATTAGCACAACTGACAAAAACCTTCCCAGGTTGAGAATGAAACGATTCTATCTTTAATTATTTTCTTTCTTGTTGCTTTCCTATGGACACTCACTGTAATTAATCCTTTCTGGTTTTTCTAGGAACAAAAATTAATCAATGAGATGTTATCTTTTTTTTCTTGAAAACAATTTACTGAAACAGAGATGCCAAAAGTTGTATTACAGAGGTGCATTAAAGAATCTGCATAACCTTTATTTTACCCTTACAGCTACTTGCACAGATCAAGGCTTTTAAAATAACTTATAATGGACAATGTTCACTGCAAATCAATACACTGCAAATGTGTAAACAGGTCTCATAATTCTATTGCACCTACTGGCAAATGCAAAAGCCTTTGATAAACAATAAATGAAATGCCACCTAAAGAAGTGGTGTAAGTAATCACTTTTAACTGAAAGCATTTTTATCTACTAATGTTGAATGCTCGGTCCAAGATATATTGAGAATCACCCTCAACATCCTGGTGTAGGTACCATCTAGCTTTTTCATTTGATCTTTGAGAAGCGTCCAAGTTGTCGATCCATAAAGTAAAACTAACTCGACCATGGCTCAGAAGAAGTTCCTTTTTTCTGACTTCTAATTAAATTACTTTATTACAGGAAATTAACGAGCAATTTTATTAACAACTCATTAATTCAACTTGCTGAAAATCAACGCGAGTCGTCCAAAAAAGCATTTTGTAGTATAAAAAATTTAACCCGTAATATTCACCTTTTTATATTGTGATGGTATAGAATTAACGTTGAGCAAGCGAGGGTAAAAAAAATTCATTTTCATGGTAATTTCTTAGCGATAAATAAACAAAGTACTAGATATAAAAAAAGAGGATTCAAACAGATACAATATTATTTCTGGCATCTTTTTCTGCTTTGGTTATTCCAGTTGCCTTCCATCCGTTTGAAATAGTTTCGCGTCCATCATGTTTGTTACGTACATAGATCTCTCTCATTACTTTAGCAGGAATTGTTTTTATGGTTGACAATTTTAAATCTTCTTTGGTTGTTGTTATACCTGTTTCAGGATTCGATTGCAGTTCCTTAGTTATGATGCTGGTGAAATAACTGCAATATCTGACATTTTCTATCTTTTTCAATAAAGCATTGGTCATCAGATCAAGTAGCTGCAGCAAATGGGCCATTGTTTTTGGTGCCACAGGTTTAAAAATGTTGTAATCAACAAGTGCGTCAGTTGTCAATCGTGAGTTTCAACTCTTAAATAAATCCCAAGCTAATCATAATCATCATCATCTTTAAAATTTAAATTTAAAGATTTAAAATTGAACCTGTAGCGATTGTATTGCATGGATTTGACTATAAATAACAAAAAATGGACTGAGAGGATAGCATTAAAAACAAAAACTCAATAATCCAGAAGCCTGCATTTCTAGGCACATCAAATCAAGGATGTTTAGAAATATTTTGCAGAGCTAGAAATCTTGAAAGGGCTGCTTCACCTAAAAAGTTGTTGTGTACAACTGTCACAGAGTTGAATTATCTATTTAACATTAAAGTCGATATATGTATATATATACTCAATCTGCAGACAGTACTGTTTCGCCCTTTGTTGGCTCATCAGTGCAGCACAGAGCTTCTGAGAAATAACTCTCTGGCCATGTTGCCGCAGCAAACACAACTTAAACAGTTATTGTGGGATATATATATTCAACAAAAGAAATAATCATAACACTGCTATGAGAGAATGCTGGAGAAAAAATTAATATTTAGCTGTACCAGTTGTCAATTGCAGCTTTATTAATCGACTATTGCAAGAAATAAAGTGATTCAATAAAGGAATAAAAAATATTCTAACAATAAATACGATGAAACACTCTAACGCAAACAGGATTTATATCACTAGAAATTAAGGAGAGCATTACTTGATTCAACTGGAATGCACACACAAGCCTGCCTTCATAAGACTGGCAGCTTGTCCAAGGTAAAAAGAGAAGGTATTGAGATACCTTAACCACATCAAATTCAAAATTTTGAAATAAAGGATAACTTGTAAAGTAGAAAATGTGGTAGACAAATTAAGGGTTACACCAATCATGAAAATCACAAGAGAAAAGTTGGAAGCAAAGCCAACGCACAGTCATTTGTTGAGGCAGCTAACAAACTAAATGTTGATAGAGAAGTAATTCATAAAGGACTAAAAGGTGTTAGTTTGAAGAGGAAAATGAAATTATTACTTTAGAAAAGATACCTTGGAAACGTTGGAAAAAATATTATTCATAATAGAACAAATCCAAAATGCAGTTTATTTGACGAATATGATCAATAGATAGAACACATCTGGATGCACATTCCTGGTAAGAAAGAAATACCTTTGAAGACTTCATAAAGCATTAACATGTGAGTTCCATCAGATAAAGAATTTTGAAAAAAAAATGGAAAAATTATCAAAATATAAATTCCATCATTATACAGAACATGAAAACGCTTCTCGAATTTTTTTATCTTCGTAGAGTGAGTAAAAGTAGTAGATGTAAGATTGACTTGTTTTGAGTCGTAAGCTATATTTTTGTTACATTTTGAGAGATACTACTCCCATCATTAGGCTACAAGAAGTGCCTTGGTACAGCTGCTAAATGTTTTCACGGTGCTGACCTACGCAGTAATTGAGATCAAGTTGTTTTGAGGACTTGTGCTATACCTGTAATCTGTACGTTATATTTATTTTTTTAGTGCTGGAAAGCTTTTGATAAAGTACAATATATCAAATTATTTAAACCTCTTTGCGATCTAAACATCGATGGTAAAAGGCCAACAACTGCTTCAAAACGTATATTGGAACAAAACAGCAGCAGTAAGAGCAAATAATAGCCTGAGCAGCTGGACAAACACTCAAAGAGGAGTTAGGCAAGGATGCATTGCATCGCCAGAAATATTCAACACCTATAGTACTAAGAGAGATGGAGGGCGTAAAGGCGATAGGAATGGGAGGTTTAACATAATAATATAGGATATGCAGACGATACGACGTTAATATCAAGTGCTTCAGAAGATGTACTATATCTTCTAGATAAAGTAGTACAAATAAGTGCTCAATTTGGCCAAACTATCAACTGGGAAAAGGTTAAATGTCTAGTTGCATCCAAGAAACAAGATGTTCCAAATTGTCATCTAAGCATCAGGAAACAGCTGATTGAAAAAAACACCACCTTTAATTACCTTGCTAACATCATAACATATGATGAAAGAAACAAAATTGAAGTAAGGAGAAGAATTACAATTACCACAGCAAGCTTTCAAAAAATGAAAACTTGCTTTTTTAACAAACACATCTCCATTAGAAGAAAGCTGAGAATGATAAAGAGACAAGTGACATATTTAATGCAGCTAGAAACCAAACAGAGCTGTCAAACTATGATTCGTGCAAGGTACTTAAAGAAGAAGAAGCGTTTTGTGTGTATTTGAAAGAGAAAGTAATTGTCTTTCTAAGTTTACCAACTAAATATAAGACCTGTTACACCCTCTCCCTAATTGAAATTTTTCACTGTTCATCCTCTTTTGGCTGAAGACGGTTGTATTTTTAAATATGCTATGTAAAGAGTGCTCGTAAACAACAATAATAAGTTTTTTTCCTCTGATTTTTAGGAGAAATCAAATACCCAAACGTTTAAAGACGAAGAATCTTCAGTTCCTGATTTACAGGAGCTTGTGTAACGTTCTTCAGATTGCGAGCATAATGCTATAAAAACAGTGTCATTTCTTGATAACTTCGTGACTAACTCTTAAGACTTATGTAAAGTTGTTCTTAAAATTGATAAAGTAAAGGTTGGTTAATTATGCATAACAAGTTCTCTTTATTTTGTTTTTGGATCCAACTTGTTCTTGTTCTTGTTCTTGTTCTTGTTCCTGTTCCTGTTCCTGTTCCTGTTCCTGTTCCTGTTCCTGTTCCTGTTCCTGTTCCTGTTCTTGTTCTTGTTCTTGCCGAGGTACATTTCTAAAATAACTGTTGATGGTAAGATAGTCGATTTGGTTTTTGTACCTGTCTCCAGGGTCTTTCCATGTTCACAGGTCTCTGTTATGATTTTTGAACCATGTGTTCATAATCACCTGATTATGTGTTGTACATCAGTCTACCCATCTTTCTCCTCTTTCAATCTGCAATCCTAGACCATACTTTCTTACTATACTTCCAACTCTTTGGCTTCCAACCTTTGCGTTCAAGTCTCCCACCACTATGACAACATCTTGAAATTTGTGGTGTCTGATAGCTTCTTCAAGCTGTTCGTAAAACTAATCACTATCCTCATTGCTGATGTCGACTGTTGGTACAAACACTTGAATGACCTTTAAATCAAAAGGTTGTCCTTTCAGCTGGATCAACATAACTCTTTCTGAGAGGGTCTAATATTCTAAAACACATTAACTTAGTTCCTTGTCCAGAATCATAGCAGCTCCTTTTTCATGTCTATTTCCTCTGGAATATAAGATTTTATAACCTTCCATGTCAAAGTATCCTGTACCTGACCATCTCACATTGACCCAGCATGTTGATATTCAACTTTTCCATTTCCAACTTGATATTTGCTACTTTTCCTGCTTGATACAAAGTACGTACATTCCATGTTCCGATTCGCAGAATGGATTTATATCTGACAGTACCAGGTTGACGATCGGGTCCCACCTCTCAAAAATGAGCGTCCCGATACAACGAGGAGTTGAGGGCTGTATTGTCATCAACTCCATTCACGCTGTTCTCGTTAGACATTAATATGTGCATTGTCATGATTGTTCTTGACAAAAGATAGTAGTGGTTTGTCATTACTTCCCACTGGCAAACGACCACTCATATTAATGTCTCATTGGTGCACTCAGCATACCGCAATGCGCGTGCAGGTTTCGCCTTCATCGTCGTTGGTCTAACTGGAGACTTCTCAACCAACTCTGTCGCTTCCTGACTTCATGTGCTTCAATGCAAGACATGCACTCACCTCCAGTAACAACTAACTGGCTACCCTCATGTCGATTTACCAGGGTATGGCCGCTGCCGCGCACAACCAGCTACTTGGAGCCAGACATGAGAGGTACCTTCAGGAGACTAGTAGGTCCATCACCCGGAGGCCAGCTGATGGTTGCTAGTGGATTGTACTCCATCTGGATGCCTGAATACCCCGTGAGAATGCCATGAGAACATAAATTTCAAAGTCAATAAAGTTGTAGTTTTTCTTTGTACATAAATTCCACAGATACAGTATTAACAACATGCACTCCCAAACAACACTACTTTCACAATTTATCTTTCTACCTATCCCTCTATCAGTGTATCTTTCCATCTATCTTTCTATCTGTCTATTTATATCTATCTATCTATGAGTCTATTTATATCTATCTATCTATCTATCTATCTATCCATCTATCCATCTATCTATCTATCCATCAATCTATCTATCTGTCTAGCTATCTGGTTGGTTTACTCTTGACACATAAGATGGGAAAAGCAAGTGTACCCTGACAATATGTACATGAGCCTGGATTCAAGCTAAACATGTCTTTTCTGTGTGGAAACTGCATGACTATATTGCATGACTATATTTACCTAGACCGTAAATTAAACTAACAGCAGATGTGCTTCCTATGGTAATCGAGCAAGGTTTTATGATAGATTTTAATGGCTGTGAGCAAAAATATGTGAATTTGACTTCTAAAATAACAATAGCAGGCAAAGGTATACAACAGGTGAATAAATTTAATAATCTTGGTAGTATGATTTTTTCAGAAGGAAGACAACTAGTAGAAATGCGTAGACAAACTGCTACAGCAAAGGAGGTATTCCAGCGAATCTCCAACGCATTGAGGAACCGATCCATATCCTTGGATACCAGCCTCATTATTCTTAATTGCTACGTTATTCCGGTGCTTATCTATGGAAGTGAAAGCTGGACCATCACATCAACCCTAGAAAGGAAGCAAGAAGCAACAGAGATGTGATTTCTATGCCGAACTCTATAGATTTTGTGGACAGAACACATTACCAATGAAGCTGTTGTAAGGAAAGCAAAACGCAAGAGAAAGCTGTGTTATCTACCATTTGAAGAGGGCAGTTGTCATTTCTGGGGCACACAATGAGAACAAATTTTTATAGTCTTTCTCTTTACGAATTTCTAACGGAAGATCATTTTAAAGTCGACCACCTTGATAATAGAACGATTGACGACCTATTTCAAGTTTTATCTTAGGAAGTTTTATTGAAAAGTTATTATTTGTTGTAACTCGAACGTGCGTGTTAGCTTGAAAGTAATTTTTGAACGGGCAACACACGTTTCTAATAACACATTTACGGACAGTGCTGCAGGCTTGCTTTTTCATTCTTCCATACGTTGATATCACTCGAATTTTTGCCATATACCAGCTTAGATGCACAATAGTCGATTGAGGCTAGGTTCGCCTTCTGTGCATTGGTGAGTCGTATCTTCACGGTACAGCAGTATGTTAATTGGGATGACCCTATAGTTAAAAATCTTCTCGGCTGCATCAGATGTCAAGAGCGGTCGGATTTTTCGGAGGAGTCGTAATCGCCCACTAGCTTTTCGTAATGTTTTTTCGAAATCTCCTTGAAGATTCATTGTAGCATCAAGGGTATTGCAAAGGTATTCGTACGTTGTTGTTCGGTTGATGGAAACATTTTTAAATACGATCTCTAGCGGTTTCTCCGTTTTCGAAATTCTTTTAGCTGTCCCAAATAAGATAACCTCTGTTTTTCTCTTCTTTAAAATTATGACTAATTCAGACTCATAAAGGTAGGTCGAAATCTTTTCGAGTTCTTTATTTAGTGTATCTTCTAAGTGTGTCTTCTAATAGCAACATGGACTAACAAAAGCAAGCTTCAGCTGCTGAGGTCTGCAAAGGAAAGAAACCTGTGAAAAGATATGATTGCCAACGTTCTGCCAAGACATGGCACCTGAGGAGGAGGAGGAGGAGGAGGAGGAGGAGGAAAAGGAGGAGGAGGAGGACAAGGAGGAGGTGGAGGAGGAAAAGGAGGAGGAGGAGGAGGAGCATTAGCGTGACCACTATGTTGTAGCTTAACTGTGCAGTTANAACTGTTTCTTAAACATCGTTTATCAACTAAGACACTTTTGTTTCGTTTTGATATTTTTCCATGCTTAAACAATACTGTCTTGAACTCATACTCGTATGTCTCAATATAAGTGTATTTTTCTCTGTTCAGTTTAACTTCAAAGTTTATATACAATACAACTTGCGAAGCATTTGCCATTAGTTGGGTAATGCTACTTAGTTGGGCAGTTGCAAGATTTTAAGGTGTTGTTGTTCGATTTTGTAAGTAAGCAGCTGAAACTCGTGTTCTGTAGATAAAAGTGTCTAATACTAGACTTTTCAGCATCAAATGTGACGAGACCAAAGACGTCACTGAGCACCTTGAGCTTCTCTCTTTTTTTATAAGATTTGTTAATAAAAAGGGAAGGAAAACATTGCCAACAGCTGCCCTCTCAAAGTCAAATGCCATCTGGATAAGAAATGACAAGATCAAACGGAGTACAAGAATCAACCTATACAGGAGTCTTATAAGATCCATCCTGATATACAACTGCGAAACTTGGGGTCTCACAAAACACCAAGAAGAAGCTCTAGATTCACACCATCGTCGACAGTTGAAGAAAATATTAGGTATCCAATACACAATGTAACAAAATTTCAAAAAAGTTGTGTTTGACTCATTTTTATTAACGTTTCTGAATCAGTTTTTTGCGCTCATTCCAAATATGCTATTTGTTTTTCTGTGGCATTGTTCGTTTCTCCACAAAATTAACTTTGCATTTCTGCTACCTGGCATTTTTGTGGTGCCTTCATTTTTGTCAGGAGAAGTGATTACGCAACAAAAACAACAGATTTGCAACCATTAATCTTTATAACGTTCAACTGCAAAGGAGCGCTGCATGCTAATGTTAACTGATCAAACATAAACTTATATTGAGTCGACAAGATCTCTAAGCTTCCCGTCTAGGCTCCTACCATTTTGCTAATTCAGTGCAGTTTGTTTGTTTGTTTTTTTAGCAAGCACGAAATAAGAGCGATGTGAACAAAGCTATTGATGTGCAATGATCTTTAGTGCAGAGTTTTGTGCAGCATACAAAGTATGATTACAATCACGGGAAAAGTGATCAGAAGTCAAGCATTACCCTTCGCTTTATAACTGCTTCATATTTTGTGAATAATTTCCTCCACATTACTCAGGATTCATTTTGGGATATTAATATTGATTTTTCCTTAATTTTACGATGTCTAGCACAAATAGGACGTGCAAGAACTCTCTCAACAATTTCTGTTACGTTTGTTGGTATTACATTGCCAGAAAGCATGTCTCTTATAAAATCATGAGAGGGAATAAGTCTTGGGTAGCCTATCGACTGTATTTTGGGATACCAATGGACGATCAAGACAAGCCAAAGGCTCCGCATGTCATTTGTGGTACGTGCCGGTCAAGCCTTGAAGGATGGCTGCAAAATAAAGGAAGAGTAATGCCTTTCGCAATTCCACGAGTATGTAGAGATAAAAGCAATCATCATGACGATTGTTTCTTCTGCATGATCGATTGTCAAAGTATAGGAAGGGTAGAGGAAGAACATCTCTTCATTATCCTGACATTGCGTCATCCAGAGCGCCTGTTTCTCATGATGAGCAACTACCAGTACCGCAACCTTCCGAAAATGTAAGTACGATGTATCTAGTGATTTCAGCAGTGCGTTTCACAAATCAATTTGGGGATTTTAAGCAATAATTATTATAATCATAAATCAATCTTCAAGTATCTTATCACTAACTCATTGCTTTCACTTTGTTTTCAGTTTAAAACTGATTATCTGATGATTCAACTGCTATAAGTACTGAAGGTCAAGATGAAGCCTATCGTCCAACGTGTAGCACTAACCCTCATTATCCAAATCAACAGGAACTTGACGATCTGATCAGAGATCTAGGTCTAACTAAGTCTGGAGCTGAGCTAGTAACATCTCGATTAAAAGAATGGAATTTGTTGAAAGGAGACTGTAAGGTGTCTGTGTACTGAAAGCGTTATACCGTGTTTGAAAGCTTTTTTGATGCCAGTGGTGATATGTGCTATTGCAAGGATATAAACGGGTTATTTGTTGCTATCGGATTCGAACAATATCAAAATATTCATGTTTCCTGTACTTGTGGAATTGTAGGGCGGACAAAGAGTACTATGAACGGAAAACATGGCCTCTCAGGGAAGATTTGCAACCAGGAAAGTTGAATGTTATCCGGCCTGCTTTGGTGGACCACAAGAAGATTCTGTTACCTCCTCTCCATATTAAGCTGGGACTTGTCAAACAGTTTGTGAAAGCATTAGGTACAGAAGGACTAGTTTTTTAAGAAATTAGGTCCATGTTTCCTAAGCTGTCTGAGGCAAAAGTCAAAGCAGGCGTTTTTGTTGAACTAGAGATTAGGAAGATGCTGGAATCAGATAAACTCGAGGCTGTAATGAGCGACATCGAACGGGACGCCTGGAGCGCTATTCGAAATGTTGTCCAGGGCTTTGTTGGTAACAAAAGAAGTCCAAATTACGAAACTCTTGTCTCACAACTTGTCGCAGCTTTCAAGTGCATGGGATGTCGCATGACCTTGAAACTGCACTTTTTACATTCACATTTAGACTCTTTTCCTTCCAATCTCAGAGCTGTCAGCGAGGAGCATGGCGAGCGATTTCATCAAGATATCGCTACCATGGAACGTAGGTATCAAGGATGATGGGATACCACAATGATGGGAGACTACAAATGGTCAATAGTGCGAACGGATAAATCGGAGCACTCAAGACAATCACGCTCAGCAAAGTTCTTCCAGCTAAAGACCACACATTTACTACAGTTACAGGTGTGACAGCATTTGATAGTTGCATGTATAATAACTATCCTCTCCGTTCTTATGCTATGCTTAATAACTAACATTAATGAGTGTGTTATACTTTACATAAAGCTCGCAAATTTAGGTGGCAACTTCTCACAATCGTACAAATGGTGTAAACTTGCTATCTATCATAATAAAACCACATTGTGCTTCATTGCCTTGTTGCAATGCATTAGTGTTAGGCTCATATTTCGGGTAATTTTCAGTATTTTTCAAAAAGTGACTATGCTCAGTATCATAGAAACGAACGATGGTTGAGAAAAATAAATGTGATTTTCGGATTCAGTGCACAAAAATACATTGGAAAACATCAAAAAAGTGTGTCAAGCAAAAATGCTGTTACATTGTGT
>RDPX01000416.1:342092-362477 GCA_003991215.1 Morbakka virulenta
CAAGCTCTTTCCAATCGAGTTTGTGCGACATAATGATCATGCGATTAATGAAGTTCCCGAAAATACAGTCCTCACATCGAAAAGACAGGCTGCCGTCTTGGGCGATTTACGCCGAAAATATTTGTGCTAGTTTTTTTTGTGTATAGAAATATTGTGTGCCCTGCCCAATATTGGCGGGGAGTGTTAGATATTATATATTACGTCATACGTGCTACGTGACACGTTCTCTCTATTGTTAGTTTTTCGCGCCATTTGTATATTTCTCTCATTCATGAATAGACTACGAACGAGACGAGACGCGCTCTAATCTCTGAGTGTTTTATACTGATCATGGGTTGGGTGACGTTTTTAGATTCTCGCACTTAGCTGACAATTGCGTTACTTTCCGGATCTTAAGATCAAACGGACATAAAAATGTGCCAACTGTGTACTGGGTCAGACAATTGTCGCCTAAAGAAACACGTAATGTTGCGGCTTCTACAATACAACGATTTGGTGTTTCCGCAAAACTCTTAGCACACTTGTCTGTGCACATCTGCTTGCACAGTATTTCCTGTCGCATCTTATGCCTAAAATATTACTACACAACAACAGGAAATAGAAACTTGGCTAATATTATACAAAAATTAGTGTCCTGAGGTGTCCTAGTGAGCCTCTCACATGTAGAGTGGTCATAATTTGGTATCTTCACATGTTATACCAGTATGTTAAACACATATAATAACATCAAGATAACTGCATTTTAACACTTATCTTACTCAATAAGTTTCAAAATATACTTATTGATCAAACCTACTATTATATGGATATCAGTAATTTATAAGAGAGGATAAAGCAAAACCTTCAAAATTGAAAATATGAAACGTAGGATCAGACTCAGATGTGAAGTTAGAAATGTTTAAGATGTGGTTGAAGATAAAGGATATATAAATGAAATCAAGTTTAAACCATTAACGTATGCTCAACATGAGGTTAAGAAAACTATTGACAAGAAGAAGGATCAATTGATTAATTAACTACAAAATAACCCACTAGAATTAATCAAATCAGTTAAACAATAACAAAACTAGAAAATGCAGTTGAACAAGATTCAAAAACTAACACACAACTTAAGTTTGATGATGAAGAATCACACCAATTTTGCAGCCTGGGAAGAATGGAAACAAAAACAAAGCAGGTTATCGGAATGATGTGAATTCAGCAAGCCAAACAGGGGCACTTGACTGGTACAACGCTTTTATTGAAAAGAATTTCAACATAAACAAACATGTTGTTAGTGGTGATTATAATACGACAGAAAATAGAAGCGCAATAAAAGGTTCTTTTTGATTGACTGAATTAGTCAATATGAAATACAGTAGTCAAACAGGTCTAGATGTGAATGATTCCAATCATATTGTAAATCTCAAAAATTTAGTTCAATATTTAAGGACATATCCTAACACCGTAGGGGGAGCCCAATATCGTTATCAGGACACTAGTCCTTTCGCAAAAATACAAGAATACAATTCATAAACAGGCGCTGCTCCTTATATAATCACTAAAATTGTTGATTGTACCAGTAGTTACCACAAGCGCCAGCAATTGCTAAAAAATCCGGTAAATAACACTTATACTTTTATTATTTCTAGTTAGTCGTCTAGGATTTTGCTGCCAGCTAGAACAGCAAATTCTACCAAATGGAAAAAATAACTTAGGGAATGATGACAATGTTATCTTCCGTAATAGCAGTGTGACTTTAAAAGCCAGACAAATTCTACATAAGATGCTGCTTTAGGTCCCGAGACTATAATTCAATCGAAATTACGAGGCAAAGTATTCATTAATCTTTTTGCAAAGCCATGGTTGGTCGTACCTGAAAGAATGGCGTGTTTATTCTGATAGTACAGGTGTAAGACAAGGAATCTTCAAGATCACTAGTAACATTTAGATACTCCGTCAGCATCTCGTCAGCACAACTTGAAATTTTAGGACGTGTATTTTACCCTGCTGAAGAGATGATAGCCTACCTGATAAATATATACATAAGACCTATAGGACATTATTAGAGTATCAAGCTGGTTTTAGTCAATATGAAATGGACCCGTATGCCAGTTGAAGAATTTCAGACTATGTACGGAATTCTTTATTTAGTAAACAAGATACTGGGCTGGTAAATGGTGATACTAAACTTGAGCTTAGATATTATTTTATCAGGTGCCCCAGATAAACCTGAAACCTTATATGCACTTTTTCTCCATGAAGAAGAGAGTAGTGTTACGAAAAAAGTGTTTTTAATCATAAATCATACACATTTTATCTAATTTATTAATATATGGCTGTTATTTATAAGTTTAACAGAGTAAAAAGTAAAGCTTGCTGCAACAATTACAGGTAAGACAGCTGATATTCTAAGACTATCATACAATGATCTTATGTCTAACTGATGAATTAATGTTAACTGGATCACAAATTGATAAAATTCAAAAAGTGAATTCACTAAATAAAGGTGTTGACTTGAAAATTTCAAAAACTCAAATCAGTTGTTTTGTTAAAAAAGGCGGATCACTGTTCTTTAGCTTGATGCCCAATCTACCAACAGAAATAACAGCAGCAACTAAAATGCTTCCAGGATTAGAAACTGGGGTTGTTCAAGCTATGGGGTTTGTTGGAATGGAAAATATACTTGGAAAAGGAGAGAAGGGAGGTTACCTAATAAAACAAGATAAGATCAATCAATTGGTTGCTTATAAAAACCTATTAACTGTTTACAATGGATCCCTTATCAAAAACAAAAAAAATTGTATAACTAAGTAATGTACTAATGGGAATTTTTGATGGTGAAAATAAGAATAAAATTACTCACTCTGATATTATTCCATTGCAACATAATAGCTGGAGTATGAAAGGAAATCGTGTTGTTTATGTCATGGATCCTGTTGATGCCTCGAGTCTTGACTATCTAAACAGAAAATATCTAAAAAAATCAACGAGAGGATCCGTCCATGGCGGTAACAATATCAACAATAACAAAATTTTTAATCATCAATCTCCTCTGGTTTTCAACATTGAGGCTATCACTTATTGGTTCTTAAAAGTTATACATATACTTTATTGTGCAAAACTGTATTATGGGGATAGTACACAAAATATGCTGTATCTATTTATCAACTCGACAGAGGAATTTCAACAGAAGTTATTTATGTTAGTTTAACAAGAAAAGTTTCAAAGCCATATGATCAGACATTGTCTGAAAATCATGCTGAACAAGAGAGCCATTGATGGGTATTTCTATGTTAACAACAAATATATAAGTTGTTTTATTAGCAAATAAGCAAAATCATTTCAAGTCGAAATTTCAACCGGTTTGTTACATATCTTAATAACATACTTGTGTCTGCAAATTTCATAGCTTGTAGGTAGAATTCTCCCAATTTGTAGGAAAGAAATAGGTACCTACAAGAAAGAACAGTGTGTTGCAACGAAAAGAATGTGAGGTACTTTAAATACAAATTTTAACCAGAATAACACATTTAAATAGTTGGCATAAAAATTAAGTAAAGAGCGCAGACTACAGTTAAAAAAATGATAATATACCATTAACTATCCCTTACTTGATGTCGTATTCTGAGCCTTCTCATTGTTATTATTACTATTATTATTGTTATATATTATTAATGACTGATAGAATAACATTTATCTTGGTCAATTTGCTATTTCACTGCTACTGGACTGCACCAAATGCGTCAGAATAAGAAAGCGCAAAGAAAGTGGTTTTTTTAAATTGAATACTGACAATAAAAAGGTGGTCGAAAAAGCCCGCCAATTTTTTGTACTAGGCTGAGCAAAGTCCATCACTTTTGGTGATTGGTTGTTTAAAACAATAGTAATCTCCAAACAAATTACTTTTGTTTGCAAAGAAGGATGACAACAACTGAATAGGAATCGCTCCTAATTTTTTTTCAAATGAGAGGCAGACCTAACTTGACCAATTATTTTGAACTGATTTATCTCAAAATTTCCACTACATTCGTGATTTAGCAACAAGTACCGTGCCACAACAGAATCAGAATTCCCAATATTGGTTGTACCTTTACATTCTCTTTTCTGTTGAACTCGCAAAACATGGTATTTTTCTCTAAAAACACTGGGTACATGCTGTTTTATTCTATTCATCAGTCTTACAGTTGCTTGGAGTACGTACCTGGCATCAGACTTGCTGTCAATATTCAACTCAATGTATACCAGTTTAAATTTTCCTGATTATTTCTATGCTGTCAACATAGAAATACCCAAAATAAGTTTCATCTCAATTTCAACGTTGGTCATCGAATGATTTGTGATATTAATTTTAACGTATCTAGTAATACTAATAGTTTAGTTCCTGTTAAGAATATTGGAAATTTTTTATAGTTTATAGATAAGACTCTCATAATGGCACATATTGGACTAGAAACGCTTTGTTCCGGCATGATTACCAAGGATTTGACAAGCTTGTTACTTTTTCACCCACTGATCACTTCGTCATTGGTCATGAAACAGGTCTTTTATTTAATATTCTTGCTAATCATGATAATGGTAATCAATAATATCATATTCATGTAATAATAGTAAATTAATAATTTAAAAAGAAAAGTAATTGTAGTGATGATGTACACAAGTATTTAATTTATATTGGAGAAATCATATATGTGATTTTTGTAATCAAAGAATGATTGAGCATGAAAAAAAAAATATATTAAAATCATAAATAAATAATATTCTTGTGATAAACAAAACACAATTTATGATGATGGTATGATAGTGTGTGTTAAATGTGTTTCTGTACATGGTTACAAAAGTGCTGATGAGTATATTAATTGGTATGAAAATAGATAGAAGATTCTCAAAAAAGTTAGTATTAAAGAAAATATTACATGCTAATTCTGCCTTTAATTATCAATACTTACTTACTTACTTACTTACTGCGTCGAGCTAGCTCGGACTCGTCTGACTACGTCCCTCCAGCTATGTTTATCCATCATTGCTCTTGGTAGCTCGTTGAGGTTATGACCAGAGTCTGAAATCAATTGATCAATATATGATTTTGGAGGTCTGCCTGTTCTTCTTTTTCCATGCGATGGTATCCATAGCAAAGGATCGCTCAGCAGCTCATCTTTGTTACGAAAAGAGTGTCCAGCGAAACGGACTCTTCTTTCTTTGATGACGCTGGTGATTTTATGAAGGTTGCCATATAGTTGCGTGTTGGTGAGATGATCTTGCCATGAGACGTTTAGAACGGCTCGTAACATTTTCGTGTACGTCCCATTTAAAACATTTTCGAGTTTTTTGGTTAGAGTCCACGTAGATGACCCATAAAGTAGGACAGACTCGACAGTTGTCCTAAAAAAACTTCTCTTCATATTATTAGAGATGTTGGATTTCCATATCACATTCAAGCGTTTGAGAGCAGTCCATGCTTTGCCAATTCGTATATCCACGTCTTTAGCGGACGACGCAATGTTGCTACCTAGATATGAGAACTGGTCGACTTGTTTGAGAGCGTCACCGGAGTTTGTGCAGATTTGACCTTGACAATTTACATTCATGCTTACTGTCTTTTTGGCGTTGATGTAAAGGCCTATTGAGGAAGCAGCTTTTTCGAGGGCATGTAGGAGAGTGGTAGCACCAGCGATTGTATCTGAGAAGAGAGCTAGATCGTCAGCATAATCAGCATCGGTCATCAGATTTGCAGGGAACCTTTTGCTGAGCCTGGATTTCAATGTTAAACCATGTTTGTTTAGCGGATCTACAGCGGTGCGTAGAACATAATCGAGACAGATGATAAATAAGTAGGGCGCGAGAGTGTCACCTTGTAGTACACCTGCTTTTACGTCAAATGGATCAGTATCACCATCTGGAGAACGAACCAGGGCACTCGTGTTCTTGTAGAGCATCATTATGGCATCAACAGTCTCATGCGGGATTTTATAGGCGATGAGGATATCACGCATCTTTTCACGATGGATAGAATCGAAGGCTTTAGCAAAGTCGACGAAGAGAAGTACTGCACTGAGGTTTTTGTCACGCACGCCCTCCAATATTCTTCGGATTGCGAGGATCTGACTGTTTGTCGAGCGCCCTTGTCTGAAGCTGTTTTGGTTCTTTCGTAGTATTGTCTCAATCCAGGGTTGTATCCTAATCAATATCATAAGGTTGTAGATCTTAGCTGCGATCGAGGTAAGAGTTATTCCTCTATAATTTTCAGCCTTCCCAAGGTCTCCTTTCTTAGGAAAAGGTAGTATGCAACCTCTGGTCCAGTAGTCAATGGGTTTTTGTCCGTAGACATCATTACAGCATTTCAAAAGTATGCCATTGAATTGTTTTGTTTTCCATACTTCTGGAGGAATCTCGTCAAGACCTGGGGATTTCTTGTTCTTGATTTTGGAAAGCGCTTTGTCGAGTTCATCTACGTTAAAAGGACCAATTTTGATGTTGGAATCGGTCTGTGCTGGGAAGAGCTCTATGATTTCCTCGTCGCATATTCCAGGAACTTTGCCAAGGAGGTTCTCGAAATGGCATTTCCATTGTTTCAAGCGATCTTTCTGGCTTGTTGCTTTCAGTTTTCCTTGGTTGGTGCGTTTTCGACCAGTTATTTCGTTTATTGTGTCCCAAGCTATTGACGATTGTTTATTTTCAGAATTCTGTCTGATTGAGTCGATCTTAGTTTGTAGATAGGTTTCCATTTCAGTTTGGTAGAGTCGTTTTAATTGCGATATTTCTGTTTTGAGCGATGCAATGTTCTGTGGTGAGGGATTTTCATTCTTGCGAGTTGCTGATACTTTAATCTTTTCTCGTTGGTTTTGGATAGTCTGTGTCTCCCATGGTACTCTTTTGCGAATTTTGGGTTTTAGAGGGATACAATTTGATGTAGCCTCTCTATGAGCTTTTACAAAGTTTTCGTATGTAGTGTTGGTATCGTCAACCACAGTGTCGCGTTGAAGCACTTCAAAGCGATTTTTCAACTCAATGGTATACCGTTCACGAACATTGGCATCGTGCAGGAGTGACTTCCAGAGATAGGGGGGAGGAGAGTTTAATTTTTTGCTATTGGCCCGGAGACTTAGTCTTATGTGGCTGGAAACGATACGGTGATCTGAGGATACACTTGAGAAACTACTGTAGGCTTCACAATTCGTACAGCTGTTCTTCCATTTACGATTCATAAGGAGGTAGTCTAGTTGAGCTTTATTGCCGTTGGCATATTGAAATGTCCATAGTTTGCCCATTCTCTTCTGGAATTTAGTATTTAATGCTAGCAATTGGTTTTCCACAATGAATTCAAGAAAGAGTTCACCGTTTCTGTTTGTCTGATCGTGGTATGAAAATGTATTGTGATTCTGTTTGCAGAGTTTAGCGTTGAAATCACCTCCTATCAATAGTAGATTATGTTTTGGAACATCCCTGATTAATGAGGACAACTCATCATAGAATCCAATGACCATATCTTCGGCAGATACGTTTGTTGGACTATAGCAGGAGATTATGGTGGTTTCCGGATTGCCGTTGAAATTTGCAATAACTACTCTTGGGCTAATCTTCTCGATTTTGTTTAGAGATTTGATCGCATTTGGACTGAGGAGCATGCCAACACCACCTACGGTTGCATTCATATTGTTTTTCGTGGCAGAACTGGTGACAAGGGTCCAGCCTTTCCCAACATCTTTGTATTCTAATTCGTTCGTATCATGAAATATACGGTGTTCTTGGATGCATACGACATCAATTTTCCATTTTATTGAGTTGACAACAAGTTCGGGGATCTGATTAATGGTGTTGAGTGTGCGTACATTAAATGTTGAAATGATGATGGTATTTTTGCATTTCATCAGGTTTGATTTTTGGGTCTCTAGTTGCTTTTCGAACTCCGCCGGAGAATCCTGAACAGCGGTAGAACGCGCTCCTTGGTGAACCGCGCGACGAGCGATGCGGGATGAATGTCTGGGGAGTTGTGTAGTCATAAAAAAAGTCTTTCGATAGCTGATATACTGACTGCGCTCGCTACTTCTACAGCCAGTTGAAACAGTTATAACTTGTCGAAAGCTGCTTCCAGACACAGAGGTCATAACTACCATATTGCCGCCAGATTCTGGAACAGTCGCGCCATGGGTTTGGTTCTTTGCACTAGTTTTGTCTGGTTTCTCCCCTTCGACCTGTCTGGCATGGTTAAACCTACCAGGAACTTGTGTTCCCGCCAGCATAGCTCTCCGGATCGTAAAAACACGCAAGCCACTCCACCACGTCAAGGTTTAGTGCAAGGAGTAGAAATATTAAAATACTAAATGCCATATTAATATTCACCCTGATCAAAGAGATAAAATACTGAGAATATTTGAATAGATAAATAAAATACTTTCTGAGATTTCTGAGAATAGAAAATGTTACGAACAGCGCACAAGAAAACCCCTTCAAAGTTCTATTATTTGTGACAAGAGATCTTTTTACGAATAGACAAAAGACTTTGACGTCATTAGACTTCCGTCAACAAAGCACGAATCGCACAAGGGAACACTATGACTACCAAATATGGTTATTGTACAATGATTATTGTTTATGGTTATTGTTAATGATCATGCTTTTACTTTATTTAGCCGTACAATAACGTTAGCTTTTAAATAGAGATTTGTTTACCATATTTAGAGTTAAGTATGAAGCATTTGAAGTTTGAGTTAGCTTACCATTTTAAGAAGTAATGCCATATAAGGGCATCAGATAGAAATTCAGTAGAGAATAAATAACGAAGATAGTTTGGTTAACCTCAGATAGCTGCAACAGTCAGCCAAGCAGATAACAAAGCCTGATGCCGTTGCCATAGACCAAGTCTATCTCATTGCCTATTGCCAAGACTGTTGTGGGGCAATTTCGATGTGAGTAATAACATTTGAAGTTGAAATTATTACTCTTAAGTTATTTTTATGAATTCAACCTGTAAAAAAACGTTCATATTTTAATCGTTATTCTCTATCTTAATTGCTTTGCAGTGGATTACTGATTTATCAGTGAAGAAGAAAAAAATATCAATTCAACCCCACAATAGAAGTTTGTTCCTCGCATCCTCAACAGAAATAGGATGATAAATTTACTATCTAATCTATTTTAAGAAAATTGTATAAAATGCTTGGTTTACCTTATAAAAATATTACAAAAAAGCAAGTGTAAAACTATTATTGCAAAAACGGAAAAGTATTGGAATCAAATATTTTTTAAAATTAGTGATAAGATAAGTAAGAATATTTATAATACACAGTCAGTTTTATCATTTAAGTCAAAAAAGCATAAAATATGCTACTGTTTCATTGTGTACATCATATTCATATAAATATTCATGTTAAAATATTAAGGTATAAATATTTTTTCAACCTGTACAGTATATAGGAAACATAAAATTATTATTAATGATAATCATTATTAGTAATCATTAATAGCTATCATAAATAGTAATCATAAAAGTTTACTACCTATTTTATTACAAAAGTTTACTTATAACAATGATTACTAATAATTGATAGCCAATTTATGATTTAAGTCAAAAAAGCATATAAATGTTGCTGTTTCGATGGTTTTATATAAATATTGAAAGTAAAAGGTACAAGAGATCAATTACTTTTCAGTCTGCCATGTGCAAAGAAAATAATACATCTGTTATCATAATGCGCATAAATTCAGAGGATAGGAAAGCATAAAATTATTTTTCATAAAATTGTTATCATCAAATTTTTATCCTAATATGCTTTTTTAGAGAATAATCAACCATGTAATTATTACTTTGCCACTAATTTGCCCTTTGTAAATGCATCATCTCTCTCTCTCCTTTTTTAGCTCTTCTTGATTAAATAATAGCAAAATTATCTGATGCTATCTTGCCAGAGCCTGTCCATCTTTCCTCATATAGTACAAGCACGTTGATCTTCATTCTGTACATTTCGTGTTTAACATTGTCTAGCTTTCTATTTGGATGTAAATTTCTTACGTTCCAAGAAGCAATGCTGGATGACGAGGCAATTCTTTCATCTGAGACAGAACTCTTATTTGTGTCATTGATCTCTGTATGAATTTGCTTTGAAACCATGATTGTTCTTGTGAAGGTAAAGTATGATTTACAGTTGCCTTCTGCCGGGTTATTTACGGCTTCACCGCTAGCCTTTACCAAAAGAACAAAAATCTGCAAGGCATCAGGGTGGTTACATTACAGAGTATCCTTCTTCTAGACTGACGGCGTATTAGCGCTGTAGAGCTGCTTCTTCTCCAGTTACCTTAGAAGGAGATATACGGCAGAATACTGACCTTAAGGCTCCGTGCTAGGATGATGGGGTGCATGACGATTTCTATGAGACGCTGCAATCTACCTTCGACGGAATCAGCCGCAGTGACTACTTAGTAGTGATGAGGGATTTCAATAACATAATTGGAAGTACCCCCGAACTGGGCATTATCGGACAATATAACACAGGAACTCGAAATGTAAGTGGTCAAAGGCTGGTTGACTTCTGCGCAACTAATAACCTTTTCATTGCCAACACTAACTTCAAATGCCACGTAAGACGGAAAACAACATGAATCTCCCCTAGTGGAGACACACGAAATCAGATTGATTACATCCTGATCAAAGCGAGATATAAGTCATCTGCCTTGAACTGCACGGCTTTCCCTGGAGCAGACTGTGGACATATGAGCACGACACCACCACACTTACGGATAAAAATGCATCAAAGCAATGAAGAATTTTTTTACCATACGATCGAAAGTCATCAAAGATTAAGAGAGGAACATCCTTCAGGAACAGAGGACATCAAAGAGCGACGGAGATCCTATACAGAAGCCCTAAACGACAAGGAGGGAGTGGATCAATCTGGCGCTGCACACGTCCCGAAAGATGAAGTCTCCACCACCCATTTTGGAAAGCAAAGTACAAAAAGTGATCAAAAGGCCTAAAAACAACAAAGCCTGCGGGATCGATGAGTTACCAGCGGAGATCATTAAAATTTTTTGATGCTGATAATGCAATCACTGGCCTCATTAGAAAGCTTTAGGACAGGATCTTATTGAGCGGAGAATGGCCAAAAAATTCTCGAACATCTCTCTACCTACTCTTGCTTAAGAAAAGTGACAAGGACTGTGCATACTATAGGACCATTGCACTGATCTCTCACGCCAGCAAGATAGCGCTGTCTATCATTCACCAACGCACAGAGACCTACTATGGGGCAGAAATCAGCAAAACACGGGCGTTTTTGATGAGACATCGCACCAGGGACCAGGTTCTAAACCTCAAACTGATCGCAGGCAAGACCTATTAGTATAACATTCCACTGTATTGCTGTTTTATAGACTACAGCAAAACTCTTGACTGTGTCGACTTTGCGAAGCTATGGTTATCCATGAGCGCTCTAGGTGCCCCATAATAACCTTGTTAGAAGCCTCGCCTCCTTGTATGAAAGCCAAAGAGCGCTTATTGAACACCTATGGGGCACTTTAATACCCTGTAAATTGCCCGAGGTGTAAGACAGGACTGCCATTGTCCCCAATGCTCTTTAAAATGTATAGTGAGATGATAATGAAAGAGACTATGGAAGACTGGACAGGAGTTTCCTGCAATGGTGGCCAGAAAGTCAGTGATCTCAGATATGCGGATAGTGTGTTACTTATTATAAAATAAAAAAGTTTTGTTCCAAAGACTAAACCTGTTTTTCTATGTTAGTTGTGATGCAAAAGTGGCAGAAAACACAATTTTTCCTCCGGAAGATCGTTCTTGGAGAAATACTGGACTACTTACGTAATCTCTCAGAAGCACCATCTTTTGTCATATTACTCCATACTATTTTCAGTCCAACACTAACGTGGAATCATTCTTTGTTACAGAAAATTGCATTTTAAAGCAGAAATAGATGCGACATTGTTTAATCACTGCTGTAAACTGATGAATGGCATTAATTGTTTAATGTTTAAACACTATTCACAGGGATAAGAACCGAAAATGATGTCGAGTCTTTCTTAACCATAAGCGTGTTCAATTGTAGACTGTGAACAGTTCGAGGAGCTTCTCAATTCCAAGGAAAAGGTAGCTTTTCAGAGCTTCAAAGCCGTAGTTAAAGACTTTTGGGGAAACGACAAGGCTGCAAACTGCAAGGAACTAGTTGAGCTTCTCATTGAGAACTACAGAGAGATGGGCTGTAGAATGTCATTAAAACTCCATGTTCTGTATTCCCACATCGACCAGTTCGAACACAGTATGGGTGCCTATTCTGAAGAGCAAGAAGAAGGTTTCCTCACAACTTAGCAGAATTTGAGAAAAAATACAGTGGTCAGTATACTGAAGACTTCTTGAAATTTACATTTACTGTGTATGGAATTTAATGGGTGAAAGTGACTTTCCACACAGACGAAAGTCTCGTGCGACAATTCATTTCAAGTAGACTTTATTTCTTGGAAATTTCTATGAAATATCCACATACTAGTTTTGTATTTAGTTATCTTCTATCTGTTATTCTATCACGAATAGCTAGGCAACCTTTTATACTGTTTTCCAATTTGTTGTATCAAATTAACTTCAGAGCCTTTTCAATCGATGCTCTCGGTGATATGCGGCTATAGGAGTTACTTTGGGAATGTTTGCTAAATTTCACTTTTTCAGTTTTTACAAACTAAAGCTCGTCTTTCTGTATTTTTTTTTAAAGTTCCATGAATTTAACCACTCACGTTTGATGGAAATTGTGTATGTAACAGCATGCATTATTTTAGTCCTCGTGTTGTTCAATTGGCTCGAACTTTTTGTGTGCTGTTGTCAGAGAAAATTACAGGAATTTCAAAGCAGAAGACATATTCTAAAATAAACTCCCGAAACGAGAGTTTATTTTAGAAGTCTTCCAGACCGTGGCTATAAGTTTAATTTTGAGACATTATGTGGGGGAAAGAAGACAAAAGACAGATGCACTGTGTTGGCTTGCGCTAACATGACAGGAACGAAAAAAAAGTGGTAACAGGAAAAGCAAAGCAACCCAGGGTATTTCCAAAAGACATGAGTTCACTTCTTGTTACATATCGTCACTCAGTAAATGCATGGATGACAGGAGAAATAGAGACCATCTCGAACGTTGGAACAGAAAACTTCAGATCAGCAATCGACAGATTTTACTGCTGCTAGATAATTGCTCAGCACATCCGAGAGACATGGCATTCAGCAATATCACAATTCATTTCTTACCACCCAACGCAACATCAGACATTAAGCCGATGGACATGGGATCATAGCAATTTAAAAGAACACTAAAGAGGCCTCTTGAACAAAAGGATAATTAACCAGTTAGAAAGCGATGTCACGAAGAAGGCCAACAGCCTTGTAATAGCCATCTCTCTGTTGAATGCTATCTAAACGCTGAGTACAGCCTGGAGAAAAGTCACCCAAGAGACGATTGTTAACTGTTATACAAAAGCCCTATTTGGAGAGAGTCAAACTGTTCTGGAAGAATATCCCCTACCTGTTCTAGAAAACATGACTGAAGAAGTGTTCACTGCTTTGGTTGACCAAGACAAAGATCTAGAGATTTGTGGAACTCTAAACGACGTTGAACTGATCCAGTATGCAAAAAAAACGTAGAGTCGACGAAAATGCTAACATTGACGAGGGATGAAGAGAAATACCTCCAAAGGAACACTCGGCAAAAGAGTTCATTTCTGCAATCAAAACGATTCGATCATTCCTACAAAAGGAAAAACTGACATTCTAGAAAATTTTGATGAGGTCAAAAACGAGGTGTTCACGTATATTACAGGTAGCAAAAAGCAGTCAAGCATCACAGATTTTGTCAGTAAAGAATGATTTGCAAAACCACTCAACCCACTGTAACATAATACATCCATTTAATGTTTCTGTATATACAATACTTTTTTTCAACATTTCGGTTCAAAATAACTTCATTTAGCTCAAGGAGGGATAGTACATTTTGATAAAGAGAATAGCCTGAAACCAACTGGTCCCACGAAAAACAAAAAATAAAAATCCCGAAGCGTGTTAATTACAAGGACCCTAGTGTCATGCTGCTTGAGCTCACAAAAAGAAGATGATTCTTTCTCATATATCACTTATTGTTAATACATGTACGCAATACATGTACATGCATAGTCCCTTCAAATTCGCTTAAGATCCCTCTTTTTTCGTCTACCGAGCACCGTGATTTCAGGCGGTGGCCATTGTACTACTACTTCTGCTACTACTACTAAACTAGTTTTACTACTACTTTTAGTAGTCCTAGCATTTCTATCATTACTGCTTTTGTTACTAGTACTATTGGTACCACTACTACTGTTACTACTAAAGCAATTGGTACTGCTACTACCTCTACTACCCGTATTATTAGTACTACTACTGTTACTTTTACTACTCCTACTGCTACTACTTTTAAAGCTACTAACACTAGAGATACAGGTATTACTACCTCTTCTAGTACTAAAAGCTTTGCTATTGCTACTGCTCTCACTTCTACCGTTGAAATTTCATTACTACTTATTTTAATAGTTCTAACTCATACTACTACTACTACTTCTACTACTACTACGACTTCTCCTACTACTATTGCTGTTGTAAGAATGAAAATTAGTTAACCAGAACAAGGGTTTTATTCAACACAAAGGCAAAAAAATGTTTAGTAATGAATAATGTATATAGACCTAGAAAATGAAACAAAAAAAAACATAATATCAAATAATTTTCATAACATTCTCCTTTAGTCAGGAGTTCATGTATTATCTTCGAATCCGTACATCTAGGGTTTTCGTTTAACACGTGTGGATCGACGTAAATTGTCTGTAGACGGATTTTCAAGTTTTACTTCGACTACTTGATTCGTACTGAGTTCATTCGCAGTTAGGTCAGGAGATTTGTCCTTGACAGTGTCTTTATCCTGAGCAGATGCTGTGTTCTAGGAGTGACTGGTTTGACTTTTTCTTTATCCTATATGGAGGGTTCCAGGTCAGATAGCAAAACATTATATTCACGTCCATCTTTAGGGCGAATATAAGCATACCTTGGATTAACATGGTTTAATTCAACTTCTTTTACGGGATCATCATGTTTGCTAATTCGTACAAATTTAGGTAGGTACATTGGACCTGGTATTAACCAAGAAGACAAAGATTTTCCTTGACTAGGTTTACGTTGGAAATTGAAGACAGGTTAATGAGGTGGAGTGTTTGTTTCAGTAGACACGAGAGAGCGGATCGAATGTAAAAGTAGATCAGGAAGTACTTTCTTCCAATGTGAAACTGGTAGATCGTTAGATATCAAAGCCAATTAGACGACTTTTCAAACTAGATCTTTGTTACGTTCAACTTGACCACGGTCGATGGGATGATACGGTGTAACATGGCTCGACGCTATTCCACGGCAGTTGAGAAATTTAACAAGTTCTGCTGAATTCAAGGACTTTTCTCCGTCCGAATGAACAAATTCTGGCAACCCACACATTGAGTTGATCGAGTTAAGACATTTAATGACAGTGTTGATATATCAGAATTTGGGATTACACATGGAAATCGAGAAGACTCGTCGATGACTATCAGGATTTATTTGTTACGTGTAGCTGAGGGCAGTGGTCCTTTAAAGTGGAGGTTTAACCGTTTCATGGATTGAGTTGCTTTTATCAATTTTCCAATGTCACCATTGTAGAATTAAGGTTTCAGTTCCGCACTTCTTCTTCTTCTTTCTTTTTCGGCTGCTCCCGTCAGGGGTCGCCACAGCGGATCATGCATCTCCGTTTGGTACGGTCCTCAGCGTCCTCTCTTCTCACTCCCAACGCCCTCATGTCCTCTTTAATTGCATCCATGTAACGTCTCCCTGGTCTTCCTCTTTTTCTCATCCCAGGCAGATGCATCTCTAACATTCTTCTTTCGATATAGTTCTTTGCCCTTCTCATCACATGTCCAAACCATCTAAGTCTTGCCTCTCTTTGTTTCAGTCTTATTCTTCTAACATGTGCTGTTCCGCAGATGTACTCATTTCGGATTTTGTCCAGGCGTGTGACCCCAAGTGACCACCTCAGCATTCTCAACTCAGTCACTTCCAACTCAGTTCCGCACAATGTTTGCAATTAGAACAGGTACGCTTGACATCTTCAGTAGAGAATGGCAGACTTTTAATTTTAACAAAACGCAGATGGCATGTTACACCAGGGTGACACAGTTGCATGTGGAAATCCTCATGGTTACTCGAAACTGAAAGGCAATGAGCACGGGTCAGCCACAAGAATCAACAGCAACGTTGCTTTCCCCTTTTCGATATTTAATGACGTAACAAAATTCTGCAAGTTGCATATTTGAATCTTATGGTTCTTTATATTTGTGCACTTTCCATTATCAAATATGTAAGACACAGAACGTTGGTCGATTAAAAGTGTGAATGGTTGACTTGATAGCAAATGATTCCACTGCCGGACAGCTTCCACGATGGCAATTGCTTCCTTTTCAATAACTGAGTACCACTTTTCACTTTTGGATAGGGCTTTCGACATGAAGAGAACCGGGCGACCTTTTTGGTTAAGAGAAGCAGATATCGCTACGTCTGAAGCATCGCATTCGACCACGAATGGAGTATCCTCATCAACTGGTGCTAGTACACGTTTCCCAAGTATAGCTTTAACGGAGTTAAATGATTCAATTCCAGCTTTGCTTAGAGGAAATGTCTCAGTATTAGAAAAGGGTTTTATTTTATCTAAAAACTGGGGTATCCATTTCGCGTAGTAAGCCAACATGTCCAATATTCGTTGAAGTGAAGGATCATTTAAAGGACGCTGAAAATCTAGCAGTGGACGCAATCTTTCTGGGTCTGATTTGAGGTTTGTTATGGGTGATTCGATAGCAAAGAATGTCACATGATGGCGAACACTGTACAGTTTTCGCGCTGTTAAGAGTAATGTCTCTTCTTTGAATTATTTCTTGAAAGGCAGTATCATTGTGTTCCAGATCAGCTTCGTCAAGTCCACCAATTGTCATGTCGTCAAGGTAAGGAAAGGTGCCTGTAAATCTAACTAAGTTCTCGATTGTTCTTTGAAAACATGGCAAACCATTTGTTATACCGAATAGTATTAGTACAAATTTATACAAATCTCCAAGACATTCGAAGGCTGTATATTTCAGATTCTTGCAATTGGACCTGATGGTACTCACTTTTGAGATATTTTGTTGAAAAGAATTTATATTTTTTAGAGTTTGTGTGTATGCGTCAAGATTAGTGAGTAAGCTAATTGTTTGTGAGTAATTGATGCATAACCTTTTGTGGTGACGGTTAAATTTGTCCTTTGCAACAAAAACTTGAGCTCTCCAGGGCAAGTCACTTCTCTGAATCATTCCTGGTCTTAGGAGAGAATGAAGTTCCTTTTTGATGAAGTCTCTTTGTTAAACAATCTCGATTGGGTGATGAAAGGCTTGATATCCTTTGGTAAGCTCTTGAACAGAGATGGTGGTGTAACATTAGGAAACTTTATTGGTAAACTGTTGGCATTTGTATTTGCTACTGGTTGTGTCAACTCAGAACTGTCGGCTAATGCGCTTATGTTAGGTTGTATCAGGGGTGTGATGACAAGATCTGTTTTAGACCTTCCGGGTTGAAATGTTAGCTTCTCGTGTTACATTTCGAGTGATACTTCTCCCATCGTCATCCTCTGACAATGGGAGAAGTATCTCTTAAAACATAGCTTAGAAAAAGCTAACAGCTCAAGACATGATAAATATCCTACATCCATAGGAAATGACTTGTCACGCACTAGTGTGATGCCCAATGACAACACAGAATTGTGTTGTCGTTAGGTATCTTTAACATCGAGAATCTAAAAACTTTTCCAAATTTGACATCTGTTGATATCGCAAGGCAAGTTTTTGAATTATTTCTGAATATTAAGAGATAGAAGAATGATTAAATGTAAGTTATAGATTTCTTTACCAATCCAAATAGTAGGAGCGAAGCGTGATGCAGGAGAAAGAAATTTGGCTCCATAATACAATTAAAGATCATAACAAATATCCTACTTCAATGGCTTCCACTGAGTCCATAAAATCAAGGATTTAAAAGTGATTTCCTGCCTTTAAATGGTATGGTGCGAGGACCATCCACGCAGAGTGTGGACATGATGAAGTCCGGGAGACGATTTAAGAACCAGATTGACTACATTACCATCAAGAAACGATATATGAGTGCAAGTCAACAATCAAAGACATACCCAGGAGCAAACTGTGACAGTGACCACAACAGAGTCATATTGCAACTCAAGGATTAAGCTGAAGACAACCAAGAAAGGAAAGGCAACACCAGGGACAGAGTACAGTACCTTGTTAGAAAACCAAACCATTCGATAGGAATATGCTGTAAGTGCTTGAAAACCAAGAAAAAACGAAATGGGAAACCTTTACAGAAGCGACAGTATCTGCAGCAAAAGAAGTTGTACCTGAACGCGAGAAAAAATTAAAGAACAAGTGGATGGCAAACGAGACCTTGGACAAAATGCGCTGCAGATAACAGATTTCTCACCGCAGAAGATAGGGATACAAGCTGGTAAACAAGGAAGCCAAAGTGATCTTTCTTAACGAACAGTGCAAAGAATTTGAAAGAAGCAAAAGCAATGAACCTGGTGCTATACACAGAAAGATTAAGAAAATAACTGGATTCAAAGATTGTTCTTCTACAGGCTGCATAAGATCAAAGGATGGAAAAGTCATAATGGAAAGAGATAAAATCCTTGAACGCTGGACAGAATACATCAGAGAACGTTTTGCAGATGACAGGGATAACAAGCCAGAAATACGAAAAATCATAGAGGGACCAAAAATACTAAGATCAGAAGTTAGAGCCGCATTTAAAAAGATGAAAAGGAATAAGGCAAAAGGACCCAACGAAGTTATGACCGAGATAATGTTTGCACTAGAAGATTTTGGTATAAAGAAGCTTACTGATATTTTCAACAAGATGTATGACAGTGGAGAAATCCCAGAGGACTTCAGAAAATCGATCTTCATAGGTCTTCCAAAGAAACCTGGTGCAATTGAATGCGAAATGCACAGAACAATTAGCTTAATGAGCCAAGTGATAAAAATTCTACTTCGCATTTTGATGAGAAGAGCAAGAAGTAGGATAAGACCTGAGATAGGTAAAGAACAGTTTGGGTTTGTTCAGGATACTGACAGAAGGAATGATATCTTTGTTCTGAGAATGATATCAGGATGAGCTACTGAAGTGCAGATGCATTTTTATGTGTCATTTATCGATTACACAAAGGCATTCAATAAAGTGTAGCATGAAGAGCTTTTCAACATGCTAGAATGTTTAGATCTGGGTGGAAAGGATTTGAGAGTCTTGCGGAACCTTTACTGGGAGTAAACAGCATGTATGCGAATACGAAAGAACACAAGCTTATATACCGACATTAGAAGAGGCATTCAACAGGGATGTATGCTTAGCCTTTTCAACATTTACAGTGAGATTATTCTTCGAGAGATAACGTCATTAGAAGGGGCTCTCGTTGCAGAACACAACATTAACAACTTGAGATATGCTAACGATACGGGCTCGATTGCAGAGTCAGAAAAAAATCTACAGGAGATACTAGGCAAAATGGCTGAATTCAGCAAAAGGGAAGGCCTTACCATAAATTGTAAGAAGACAGAATGTATGATAATTAGTAAAGAAAAAGCAAACAAACAGTATATGATACTGATCAGGACTCACTAATAAATCAGGTACAGAGTTTCAATTGTCTTGACAGCATGATAACTGAAAATGGCAAGTCTGAAAAAGAAAGTAGAAGACGAATAGGAATGGTAAAAGCTGCATTTGAGAAACTGGACAGCATAATAAAGAACAAGATTTTTATGACGAGTAAGATCAGAATGCTAAACTGCTATGTGTTTTCAATCCTCGTATATGGCAGCTAATGCTGGACCCTGTCGCAGAGTATGGAGAAAGGAATAGAAGCAGTAGAGATGTGGTTTCTCAGGCGAATAATGAGAATATCTTGGACAGAAAGACTAACAAATCAGGAAGTGTTGGAGAGAGCAGGAACAAAACGTTTTCATCTAGGAACTATCCTAAAAAGATATTTGGAATTTTTGGGACATGTAATGCGGAAGGGAGAGCTAGAACATATTAGTGTGACAGGCAAGATCAATGTAAAACGAAGCAGGGACAGACAAAAAATAACACACATAGCAAGCATAAGTAGATGAAAGAAAATAGCGGAGTGAGAACTGTTAACAGCCACAAAGAATCGATAGAGGCGGAAGTCGATGGTCCTCTCTCAGGTACCACGTCCTAGCAGGACATGGCACCTGACAAAGAGAGAGAGAGAGAGAGAGAGAGAGAGAGAGAGAGAGAGAGAGAGAGAGAGA
>RDPX01000416.1:362500-375348 GCA_003991215.1 Morbakka virulenta
AGAGAGAGAGAGAGAGAGAGAGAGAGAGAGAGAGAGAGAGAGAGAGAGAGAGAGAAAGAGAGAGAGAGAGAGAGAGAGAGAGACGAGAGAGAGAGAGAGAAAGAGAGAAAGAGAGAAAGAGAGAGAGAGAGAGAGAGAGAAAGAGAGAAAGAGAGAAAGAGAGAGAGAGAGAGAGAGAGAGAGAGTTTATTCTGTCGCTTAACGTCAGTAATTGACATACAAAAGAGTTTTTAATAAAACAAAATTTAATGAGAGAAATAAACAATAAATAGAATTATTTTTAAAAGTACAAAGTAAAAAATTGAATAAGAAAGAAAAACAAGAAAAAGAGGAGCATGATTTTTCATACCTCCGCCATACCAGGAGACATCCTTAATTCTCTGCGTGAATCCCACTAAGCACCAGGAAGCTCCTGTAAAGAGCAGAAGATAACCACATTAAAAAAGCAGTTGGTAGGGAACACCAATTATTCATTTCTGTCTTTTCTGGAACAGCAGTGTATCTCATGTATTTGAAAGTAGCATATACGGTACTGGAAGGTATGTTATTCATTGATAAATGCCAGAGATATTTAATGGGCCTTTAATAGTATGCTTCTTGGCATTTTTATTATGATCATTTATTGTACTTTTGTTAATTCCTAATCAGGTTTTGAGACTTGAGTCCTTGCCTGAAGAATCTGTGGGTTTAGCATTTTGGGGCACTGATTCTTGTCCAACCAAAAGGAAATGCCCCATAAACAGAGCGACTTTGGGAAGTGATTTTGATACCTTTCCATCCATGGTGTATGGAGCCCTTACTATCGATCTACTTATGTTCTATCCTCTGCTGTGGTCTTTTATGGACAGATGACTGTGAAAGGCCTTAACGGCTTTAATATTTCCCAGGGGTGCTATCAATGAAAGACTCAGTATGTAAGGAAAACGTTATTTTGCCGCAGGTCCACACATGGTCGATTTGAAGGACCACAAAAACGCTAGTAAATAATAAAAAACTGAATTGCCCAAAATTTGGCCACATATTGAAAATAACGTTCGTGCTTTTTTTCCCATAGTGCAACCAAGCATCTCTGAAGTGGACATCCTTATAACAACTCTACGATGATACTTTCATCAATGCTTAAGTTTACCACCCATTAGAAATCTGTTCATGTTTTATTTACAGTGAAAAAAGAAGAGGCAGGTTGACTAGACAAATTTTGAAAAGAGAGAGATGCTATTCCTCGGGTTGATTTTTACTCAAGAGAAAGCTAGAATTGGTTGACAAATAGGTCAATTTTTAACAAGGGTTGTACAGGAAGGACAGGATTTTGCTTTACTTTAACTCTTGACAATTGTTCAAAACACTATCACATAGATGTTTGTATGATTCTGAAAATGGCTTATCAGCCAATCATGATAACCAAAATTGACAGAATATGGTCACGTGAGCTCCAACTGCACCTACTGGTGTGTTATTATTATTATTATTATTATTATTATTATTACGAATATTTATACAGGATTAAAAGTTCAAAATAAGATACAGACAAGCTATATACAAATTCTGTTCTACCACTTTGTCCTGTTCATCACGACTAATGTTACAGAAGCTTGTATTTAGCTTTGTTAGGCTTTGGAGACCTTTCTCGCATGAGACTGAGATGACTGGTAGGTTAATACTAACACATTAGCTTTTAAAAATCCATTGGGACATCGTTTATTGGTGCAACTATAACAGCAAGTTGCAGTGATCGTGATCTTAATACCTTGTTCTCCCTTTCTTGACGTTAGTCTTCTCAGTATTTAAAGCTCTTCTAAAAGAGCCATCATTATTTGTTGCTATTTCTTATAAAGTTTTATTGTTAAAAAATGTTTATTGGCCCGAACTAAAGGCAGATGCGTTAATCGGACGTTGACGTACATAACCAGAATCCCTATTCGTTAACTCACTGATCAGCTAGTCTATAATGTGGAAAAGTAAGTGCGTCTTGTAGCACTCAGAGTTCTTTGATTCATCATTTTGTTTAGTAATAAAAGTGATTACGATCTCCGTCTTAAACATGAGCTAAACCGTTTTCTTGCCTGATGCGCAATATCTGTACAAATCCCTGTAGTCTAGCATAACTGCTGGGGTCATTCCTAGGTCACTTTTAACTCTCTTCATTTTTATTTTTGAGAGTCCCTATTTCATTGACCCAACAAGACCCACTCTAGATATAAGCTATAGATCAAGTGATTGCAGCTTGTCAAACAGACTTCTTCTGCTTCTTCATTCGGTCTTTTCCAACGTTACGTCGGGTCGGCCGCTCAACATCTCCTTCTCCATTTGCCGCGCTCGTCTCACATTCCGGATCTCACTCCAACTTCCATCATATCCCTTTCCACTGAATCTTTTCACCGTAACCTCTGCCTGCCTCTACTTCTCCTTCCTTCCACCTTTGCCAGATATACTTTCTTCACAGCATGACCATCTCCTCTACGCATTATGTGGCCCAACCATCTTAGCCCTGTTTCACGTGCTTTGTCCTTGATGTTTACTACTTTTGCAAATTTCCTGATGTCCTCATTTTTCCTATGCTCCAGTAATGATACTCCACATATCCATCGTAACATTCTCATTTCAGTTGACTCCAAAAGCCTCTCCTCTGCCTTTTTAAGTGCTAGTGCCTCCATTCCATACAGCATCACTGGTCGTATCACACTTTCATAGATTTTCACTTTCAGCTTAATTGCCATCTTCTTGTCACATACTACTCCACTAACATCTCTCCATTTTGACTAAGCTTTATTTATCCTTCCTCTTACTTCTTCTTTGCACCCACCACATTCGTCCACGATCGTACCTAGATAACAAAACTTTTCCACTTGCTTTATCGCTTGTTCGGGTAGGTCTCTTACATCAACCACCTTTCCTCCTTCCTTCGATGATACCAGCACTTCCGTCTTCCTACTGTTCACTTTCAGTCCTTTCCTTTCCAGGTTTCCCTGCCACCTTCTCAACCTTTCCTGTAACTCTTCTGCTGTGGTCAAACAGACACTCTATCAGAAAAAGCAACTTCTGTTCTGGTCTAGCCGGAAAACCACGCAACCTTGTTTAATTGTCCTTCGTCACATTTGTAGCCTTTAGAAGATGCTTTTGGGTAACAACTATGGCAGCCAAGGCCTTCTTTACAGCTTGTCATTCTGAATACTGGAATGCCTATTTGGTACTTCAGACCAGTTTCAGTGATGTTGGCTGGTTTTCTAGATACAGTTCCTTCAGACATTTCTGGTATATTATTTGCGTATTTCCACAAACACAATTTCATTATACCCCTGAAATATTGAACAGCTAGGATGTCGCTAATTACTAATTTAGACGTTGTTATGATATGGCATGGCTTTACTTGACATTAATGTTTTGTAGAGGCTCAGGGGTTGAATCATTTAAAACAGGATTAGCACCAATGTGGCTCCTTTAATCCAGAGTGCGTTTTGAACAATATCATTGCTAAAATTAGAAGGTTGTATATGTATTGATAAGATATTTACAATTGTGAAAAAAGGGCGTGTCTTCCTTTTTTTTTAGTCTCTAGAGCATGGTTATGGGACATTCTTTCTCTAGCTCCAATATTTGCTACAGAAGACTTTTACTTACATATTCGCCTGTTTGGTACTTCCTTTTTCCTATTTTGTTTTGGTCATTCAAGTATCAGAAAAGTTGCTTTGACCAATGAAACCATTAAAAATAGAAGTAAGCATCCCTTTTTATAGTATTCAAGGGTAATAAAGTTGTAGATTTCAAAAACTAAGTACTTTAAGAGTCTATCAGTTTCTTCCCATTTTTTCATGTACAACAGTTGATGATGTGGTGCTTGAGCATTTCATAAATACAGAATACTAAGCATTTAGCCAAACGTCTGTAAAAGTTAGGGAAATTTTCGTCTTTTTAGAGGTCTTGTGGAGGCTTGTGATGTGTTAGTATATATAGTTTTTTCTCTTTTTTAGTTTAAATTTATCAATAGAAAATACACATCGTACTCTTTCAAAATTTCCCTTTCAAACAGGTAGGTGACATATTCATAGACGATGTAGGACAAGAGATTTCCTTATTTCTCATTATGAGATTTTTAGACAGCTGTCACGAATGTCATGCTGGAATTTTCAATTTTTATTTATGTGATGTGCAATTCTCATCAGTTGGGAAATGACGACAATAATTACATGGGAGACTCCACAACGACCTGAAACCTTCAAAATCAAAAACCACTGCACAACACACGTGTTCTTCGACAACAGCGCACATGAAGCACTAACTAGTCAGACCAAGCCTAAAAAAATACCCCGACTGTGACCGGTGTCATAAAAACCTAATCTCCTTCACTTTCCCACGCAAGGGTATTAGTTTTTTTGCAACAGGGGGTTTTTTGTTTTGTTTTTCTTTAATTTTAAACATATTTACCCTGAGATACAATTCAGTTAACAAAGATAATTAAATAACTGCTTTACAATTGCTCCAGCAACAACAACAAAAATGCTATTAAGCCTAAAGATACCAAGATAAAGCCTTTTTACAATTATTTATATTATTAACTACTGAATAAATGAATCTCAAAATTGTGAGATATCAACTTTCCTCGAATAATATCACTTGGAAACTTTCAATTTTGTTTTAAATGACTGTACCGATGAAACTAATTTGTATCTAGTCTATTCCATGCAAAATTCAAATTACTTTTAGGCATAACTGGTTTGAAATTTAGAGGGAGCAAGACTGCATCTGGTATTGCGTAAAATACAGGGATGAGCATCAGAAAGCATGGTGAAAATATTAAGTAGATCTATCGGCGGTACCAGGTGACGTATGGATTCATACATCAATGAACATGTTACTCGATTAACATGTCTTGCTATAGGCAAACAACCAAGGAGCAGCTGGAATGCTGAATGGGCTACTGTTAACAATTCTAGCAGCTCTGTTTTGTCATTTCAACTTCCCAAAAGCCTCAAGAGAAATGATAGCTTGGTTTTGACTTAATTGGCGAATTGATATTTACGCTGTGGTAACATCGGGATAAGGACATAGATTTCTGTGGATCAAGGTTTTTTCCTTGTGTGAGCAAAAATTTAAATATGGGCATGGTGAAATGGACTTGTTTCAGACGGCTTATTCTCCCATTTTCTCTCTTCTCCCATAAAAAATATTAATAGCTTTATATGAATTTAATGTTGAACTTTTGCACCTTTACTATTTTTGCACCATTATGTCCATTGAAGTTGCTACTCTGAACTCACTTATCTCACATCCTCCTTTCCTCCTTTCTCTCGCGCCATTTGAATGTATGTTGCATCTTATTCAAATACTGTTTATAGAGGAGCCGTGGCAACAATAACTGAAGTAGAGTTCAACAATTGTAAGATAGATATTTCTTAACGTATCTGCTTAGACATAATCTTTCGCATACTTTAAAAGGCCTATTGCGCTAGAAATTTTCTTTGTACAAGTTTTATGTGGATTTACTAATTTAGGTTATTATTAATCATGGGGTCAAAACATTTAATTTTTTTTAAAAGATTAATATGCTTCCCATTTACTTCAAAATAAAGGATCGGTGCTGTAAAATTATCAATTTTTTTAACTTCTGTNATTTCTTAACGTATCTGCTTAGACATAATCTTTCGCATACTTTAAAAGGCCTATTGCGCTAGAAATTTTCTTTGTACAAGTTTTATGTGGATTTACTAATTTAGGTTATTATTAATCATGGGGTCAAAACATTTAATTTTTTTTAAAAGATTAATATGCTTCCCATTTACTTCAAAATAAAGGATCGGTGCTGTAAAATTATCAATTTTTTTAACTTCTGTGACGATCCTATGACCATGGTCTGTGTTTTTACAAGATTCAAGAAAAGCTGGTCACTCTGTATCCATTTCTCAAGATTGCCCAGTTTCAAATTGAAAAAAGCATCAAGCTCTTTTGTATAACTTGGAGAAAATGAAACTGCTGTATCCTTAGCATACATTGTGGCTTTTGCCTTTTTAATGCAAAAGGAAGGTCGTTAATATATATCAGGAAAAGAGGAGGTCTAAAGAAGGGACCGTTTTCCACTCCTGTTTTGACTTCAGCAGTATCTGAGGTGACACCGTTGACCTTGAAGACCTGCCTGCGATTTTGAAAGTGTGAGCTCAGCCACCCATGTTCAAGGCCATCGATATCGCAATTCCGCATTTTGTTGAAAAGAATTTGAATTTGACACAACTGACAGATTATAAATCGTATACACAAATTGAGAGACAGGAGATGAGATAAGAGAAAACTTTGATGAAATGACTTACAATACAATCAGAGTCAAAGCGAAAGGGGGTCTTTATTTTTTTGAGAGCATTTTAAAGAGAATCAGAATCGATATTACCAAACTGAAAATTCATCCCTTCTTTATTTATCTTAAATTCATTATATAGTAGGGGGTTGTGTGTTGTGGTATTTTGTCACTAAGCTTTTCGCCGATGTTACAAAAGAAACATTCATCGACTTGGCAATTCCGTTGTTTTTAATTAAAGTGAGACCTTTAATATGAAGAAACCTAACTTTTGTCGACTTTGATCTCTTATTTAACAGAAAATTGATCATCTTCCATGTTTCTGTCAATTTTCCCTTACAAAGAGCAATTTATTTGTAAGAATAATTGCATTTGAGCATTTTTATTATTCACTTTCTTCCCTACAAGCATATTGGAATTCATAAGAATGGAGGGTCTGTTTTCACAGCAGCGGTCTTGAGCTTGTCTCAGTTACGGTAAATTATTTAAATTCTGTAGTCAATCATGAGATGGGCTTATCTGCAACTTTTATTTATAACTTTTGGGCTTGTTTTTAATAATTGAAGATAATAAGGCGTGACCAATGAGCTATGCCTTATTTTTCTCTGGTATGGTTCTTATTAATTGTTTAAAATGTATCATAAATTGACGCCATATGAACGGTAGTGTTAACATTGCGGAATCTTCAGTTGAGTGTTCCAACGAAAACATACAATAGTTTGTGTCTCTAAGTAAAATTAATTCCTTATTTTCATGATCAACGAGATCAAGATATCTTTCAAGTCTAGTAAACGATTCAATTGGATCAGAGGGAGGTCTATACCAGCAGCTACCAAAAACACTTAGCTTTATTGGGTTTAATCTCTATACCAACAAATTCTAGCCCCCTCCTTCTAGTAAACCTGTTTCCCTGTAGTGTTTTAATCAGTTTCAGACATACAGACCCACCCCAATCCCATACCTGTTCCTATCCTGCCTATGAAGGGCGTGCTCATTGTCCTCGAGAAGGTTATCAGCAATTTCATTGTGTAGCTTTGTCTCGTTAATAGCAAATTTGAAAGCCTTTTTCTTTGATAAGCTCTCTAATCCAATCAATGTGAAATAACTAGCTCTTCAAATTTATAGAGCCATTAACTAACCCTTTTCTGTAAAAAGAGTATCTCTCTTCCAACAATAAACGGGAGATGTACTGTAGATACGGCGATTGGCGTCTAAAGATACAGTCTGATTTTTTGAAAACAAATTGCAAGATCTAATTTCATTGATAATGGTTACAGCTAGCTTGCTGTCGCCATTTCGATTGAGGTAAAATCCATCTTGATTTAAATGTTCGGGCAAGATGTTTTGCTGTCTTATGACGTTTAAATCCATATATTTGAGTCCACTATTAAATTCATTGATCTTACTATTAATTGTGCTTGTAAATTTTTCACCTCTTTTAATTATTTCCGAAATTGTCACTTAACAGTTGGGTAGTTTCTTATGGATTGCTACACAAAATGTTTTTATATTTTTCAACACATCAGATACAACTTTTCCCTTAATATGTTTTGTATCAACAACCAAAATAGTCTTATCAAGTATTTTCGGTGAATAATTAGTCCTGTTTCAATTTTCCAACAAGCTTTATTTAAATATCTCCCCTGTACTGTTTGTGATATACAATGTCATATTATTGTTAAAACTGTTGTTGCTACTGCTTTTGTTGTCTGTTGCCATGATACCATGTCATATTATTGTTAAAACTGTTGTTGCTACTGCTTTTGTTGTCTGTTGCCATGATACCATGTCATATTATTGTTAAAACTGTTGTTGCTACTGCTTTTGTTGTCTGTTGCCATGATACCATGTCATGTTATTGTTAAAACTGTTGTTGCTACTGCTTTTGTTGTCTGTTGCCATGATACCATGTCATATTATTGTTAAAACTGTTGTTGCTACTGCTTTTGTTGTCTGTTGCCATGATACCATGTCATGTTATTGTTAAAACTATTGTTGCTACTGCTTTTGTTGTCTGTTGCCATGATACCATGTCATATTATTGTTAAAACTGTTGTTGCTACTGCTTTTGTTGTCTGTTGCCATGATACCATGTCATGTTATTGTTAAAACTATTGTTGCTACTGCTTTTGTTGTCTGTTGCCATGATACCATGTCATGTTATTGTTAAAACTGCTGTTCCTGCTGCTTTTGTTTGCTGTCCTTGTTGTCATTATCTCCCATGCTGACATTAGTGATTATCCATTTTAACATTCATTTTAACCAAACGTAATCCTTCTTACATCTAGCATTTAAAACCATCTACTAATTCTTGATTTCAAACCATTTCTAAACACTAAAAACTCTATGATGAACGTCAAAGCAGATAAAAAAGAATTAATCTGCCTGAACCAGACCGAAAACCGTGTCTGACTGACCCTGAATATGACTTTATTACCTGGACGTTAACATCCATATAGGAAATGCTGGAAGACCGTTACAACATACAAAGACGTCCAAGAGCATTAAACAAAGCTCGGAAAGAAAACTCATCAAACAAGAAAATCTATGCCAATATTGCTCACATCAGCAAACCAGTGCATTAACAAAAGTTTAAAATTGCTGAACACTGTAGTCACAGTAAGTAATAACTAGCTGGAAGCCTACTTCTCTGTACACCATTAGTTAGAAAACGGACACAAGGTTTCTCAAAAAAGATTTACATCTATCGAATAATAGAAGACTCTGGATGCAGGATAGAGGAACCACGGAGATCAATGAACGATAAAGATGGATTAAAGTATCGTGTCGTGTTAAGCCCAGTTAGGTCGACGTGCAGACTAAGTAAAACGGACACTTTTTATTTCTTGCATAAAGGTACCAAGTCGTTAAAAATGATTGGTAGAGGCTGTTTGATGACTAAGAGAAATACAACGTCCATTATACAACTTCTAGTTTTGCTCTTTGCTCTATAATTTTGTGCCTGAACAAACATTGTGAAAAAAAAGAAAAAAATCATACATAACGTGGCATCAGAATCATGTTGGTAGCTGTCTCCTCTGCCTTGTTCCTAAATGGGCAGAGGAGAAAGGACGACGGACGGGAAAAATGCAATTTTGCCATTTTTTAGACTGATAGACCCTGAACGAGTAGAGGTTTTACTTCCTTACCTACTTGAGAATTCTGAAGACAGTGATTTTTTTAAAAGATGGTGGTGTGTACATTCAAATTCAAGTTGTTTTCTCTTTGGCCGTTGGGGCGTTTACGAATTATGACGTCATGCTTGATGACGTCATGTACACTGAAAATGCATCACTCTTTATAGTCTAACAGTTAACCTTTAAAACCTAAGATTACCAATTACTTTCAATCTGTTTAAGGTACATGGTCAACTTGACAGGTCTGAGGTGTTTTAGTTGGCAAAGTTTTGAATCAGACATGTTTAGCCTGGCTTCTAAATTTTTGTAATTTTGATTTAATTTCGATAGCTTAATATACACAGATTTTATTGTAGAAAAACTCTATTTCAAGGAAAAAGAATATTGATTTATGTAATCATTTGCTCTTTATTTTTCTTAATTCTGGAAAGAAACAAGATTAGAAGGTTTATTTTAGTTGCAAGGAAGTGGATATGTACAGTTGATCCACAGCTGAAATACAAGGATTCAGTCAAAGTTGCGTCACTTGAAAAGGGCAGCTGCAATTGATGCCAAGGTAATTGAGCAATTTGCAAATAAGATCAATAATTCTGATNTAGATATTTCTTAACGTATCTGCTTAGACATAATTTTTCGCATACTTTAAAAGGCCTATTGCGTTAGAAATTTTCTTTGTACAACTTTTATGTGGATTTACTAATTTAGGTTATTATTAATCATGGGGTCAAAACATTTATTTTTTTTAAAAGATTAATATGCTTCCCATTTACTTCAAAATAAAGGATCGGTGCTGTAAAATTATCAATTTTTTTAACTTCTGTGACGATCCTATGACCATGGTCTGTGTTTTAACAAGATTCAAGAAAAGCTGGTCACTCTGTATCCATTTCTCAAGATTGCCCAGTTTCAAATTGAAAAAAGCATCAAGCTCTTCTGTATAACTTGGAGAAAATGAAACTGCTGTATCTTTAGCATACATTGTGGCTTTTGCCTTTTTAATGCAAAAGGAAGGTCGTTAATAGATATCAGGAAAAGAGGAAGTCTAAAGAAGGGACCGTTTTCCACTCCTGTTTTGACTTCAGCAGTGTCTGAGGTGACACCGTTGACCTTGAAGACCTGCCTGCGATTTTGAAAGTGTGAGCTCAGCCACCCATGTTCAAGGCCATCGATATCGCAATTCCGCATTTTGTTGAAAAGAATTTGAATTTGACACAACTGACAGATTATAAATCGTACACACAAATTGAGAGACAGGAGATGAGATATGAGAAAACTTTGATGAAATGACTTACAATACAATCAGAGCCAAAGCGAAAGGGGGTCTTTATTTTTTTGAGAGCATTTTTAATAGAATCAGAATCGATAGTCCCAAACCGAAAATTCATCCCTTCTTTATTTATCTTAAATTCATTATATAGTAGGGGGTTGGGTATTTTGTCACTAAGCTTTTCGCCGATATTACAAAAGAAGCATTCATCGACTGGGCAATTCCGTTGTTGTTAATTAAAATGAGACCTTTAATATGAAGAATCCTAACTTTTGTCGACTTTGATCTCTTATTTAACAGAAAATTGATCATCTTCCATGTTTCTGTCAATTTCCCCTTTACAAAGAGCAATTTATTTGTGAGAATGATTGCATTTGAGCATTTTTATTATTCACTTTCTTCCCTACAAGCATATTGGAATTCATAAGAATGGAAGATCTGTTTTCACAGCAGCGGTCTTGAGCTTGTCTCAGTTACGGTAAATTATTTAAATTCTGTAGTCAATCATGAGATGGGCTTATCTGCAACTTTTATTTATAACTTTTGGGCTTGTTTTTAATAATTGAAGATAATAAGGCGTGACCAATGAGCTATGCCTTATTTTTCTCTGGTATGGTTCTTATTAATTGTTTAAAATGTATCATAAATTGACGCCATATGAACGGTAGTGTTAACATTGTGGAATCTTCAGTTGAGTGTTTCAACGAAAACATACAATAGTTTGTGTCTCTAAGTAAAATTAATTCCTTATTTCCATGATCAACGAGATCAAGATATCTTTCAAGTCTAGTAAACGATTCAATTGGATCAGAGGGAGGTCTATACCAGCAGCTACCAAAAACACTTAGCTTTATTGGGTTTAATCTCTATACCAACAAATTCTAGCCCCCTCCCTCTAGTAAACCTGTTTCCCTGTAGTGTTTTAATCAGTTTCGGACATACAGACCCACCCCAGTCCCATACCTGTTCCTATCCTGCCTATGAAGGGCGTGCTCATTGTCATCGAGAAGGTTATCAGCAATTTCATTGTGTAGCTTTGTCTCGTTAATAGCAAATTTGAAAGCCTTTTTCTTTGATAAGCTCTCTAATCCAATCAATGTGAAATAACTAGCTCTTCAAATTTATAGAGCCATTAACTAACCCATTTCTGTAAAAAGAGTATCTCTCTTCCAACAATAAACGGGAGATGTACTGTAGATACGGCGATTGGCGTCTAAAGATACAGTCTGATTTTTTGAAAACAAATTGCAAGATCTAATTTCATTGATAATGGTTACAGCAAGCTTGCTGTCGCCATTTCGATTGAGGTAAAATCCACCTTGATTTAAATGTTCGGGCAAGATGTTTTGCTGTCTTATGACATTTAAATCCATATATTTGAGTCCACTATTAAATTCATTGATCTTACTATTAATTGTGCTTGTAAATTTTGCACCTCTTTTAATTATTTCCGAAATTGTCACTTAACAGTTGGGTAGTTCTTTATGGATTGCTACACAAAATGTTTTGATATTTTTCAACACATCAGATACAACTTTTCCCTTAATATGTTTTGTATCAACAACCAAAATAGTCTTATCAAGTATTTTCGGTGAATAATTAGTCCTGTTTTAATTTTCCAACAAACTTTATTTAAATCTCTCCCCTGTACTGTTTGTGATATACAATGTCATATTATTGTTCAAACTGTTGTTGCTACTGCTTTTGTTGTCTGTTGCCATGATACCATGTCATGTTATTGTTAAAACTGTTGTTGCTACTGCTTTTGTTGTCTTTTGCCATGATACCATGTCATATTATTGTTAAAACTGCTGTTGCTACTGCTTTTGTTGTCTGTTGCCATGATACAATGTCATATTATTGTTAAAACTGCTGTTGCTACTGCTTTTGTTGTCTGTTGCCATGATACCATGTCATGTTATTGTTAAAACTGCTGTTGCTACTGCTTTTGTTGTCTGTTGCCATGATACCATGTCATATTATTGTTAAAACTGCTGTTGCTACTGCTTTTGTTGTCTTTTGCCATGATACCATGTCATATTATTGTTAAAACTGTTGTTGCTACTGCTTTTGTTGTCTTTTGCCATGATACCATGTCATATTATTGTTACAACTGCTGTTGCTACTGTTTTTGTTGTCTGTTGCCATGATACCATGTCAT
>RDPX01000416.1:377786-390121 GCA_003991215.1 Morbakka virulenta
CAGTACCATGTTGTAATGGTATATGACACCTAGTCGTTGTCTGTGTCGTGACAGATCATCCGCCTAGCCGCTGCGTTACTCCAAGTCGTTGACTCTGACTAGAGAGTTCTTCCGCCCTGAAGAAACATCCGACGCCCTGCTGCCGACGTCTTCATCGTAACCCTGATAGGGGAGGCTAAGGGGTTGCTGATACTTGCCCAAGGTATCACTCTAAGACTAAGCAAGTCGGAAGAGGGCGCCTTATTTCCCCTTAGTGGACTACGGTTACCCGGTTCCACCTGCTTTCCCCTAACTCCGGAGGCAAGGGTTGTCGCCCCTTTCTATAGCAAGATTCTGCCATAGCCGTAGCCGTAATTCTGATATTACCGACCATTTACCGGTGTTTACACCGACGCTACAAGGAAAGTACATACTTACAATTAGTCACTCGCACACGATCTGCTGCAACTGATTATCAAGGCTTAGTAAATCTCAGATATTACATGAGTTACTTTTTAAAAGATTTTGTCTTGGCAAAACAAGAGAAATTTTGTTTTACTCACTTAATATACTAGCTCTATATTTGACCTGCCATTTTAATAATAGAATAGAATCACCAAGTTACAGTCAATGAACCTTGATTAGGGATAGAAGATTATAATCAAAACCAGCAATGTAAAGTGGGGGAGGGCATCGCCATGGAACTGGAGACAACGTTAATAATAGAATCCGTAAAAGATAAGAATATCTTTTAAAGTTGGATCCCACCTTTGCACGGTTTTATAAACGTGCGTCCTTATCAGAAAACACTGGTCAAAGACAAATTTTGTTTTGATTTAAAGGGAACCTACTAATCATCACAATGACTGATATTTCTTCGTCATCGATGTAAGTGGGATAAACAGGAAGAATCGGAACAGTCTCAAGTATCCTGATCTGCAATCAGCACGTCATCCTGTAGCACACTGATCGCATATTCCGTCCATTCCTTTAAAGAACCTTGGCTGCAAGGTGAGCATCGAAATGCACTACTTATTCTCCCATATGGATCGGTTTCCAGAGCATCTTGGATCCATGAGCGACGAGCAAGGTGAGCGATTTTATCAGGACATAAAGGAGATGAAAACCAGATGCCAGGGACGTTGGGATTCAGCCATGATGGCTGGCTACTGCTGGTCTCTGAAGAGAGATAACCCTGATGCGAAGCATTCCAGAAGCTCAAGGAACCGGAAGTTTTGCCCATAAACGTTGAAAAATTAGGTAAACTTCAAACTACATGTTTGTTCATCTTCTTTAGCATTGCTTACTAACTGAGTAAAGTAACCGAAGCTTGTTAAATTTGATTTATGGAGAAATAAATTATAACTTTTGCTTTCCACTTAGAAAAACTAGCAAAAGGCATCAAAGTCATTGTAGTACTTACTAACAAACAATACCTCTCAAGTGTCACTAATTTTAAAAAAATTCAAAAAGTCAATTTAACGCAAAAACCCTGACCTGATCAAGAAAAAAATTTATTCCAATTTCGAATTCAGTGATGCGGAATTTTGTTAAAACACCTTCTAAAATCCCAGACAACTTTCAAAAAATATTTTTTTGTAACGCAGTGTTATTGGTTAGTTCAAGTGTCTGTATAGTTAGACTTTCGTCCTCTAATGTCTACAAGAATGGTCTTAAACCAATTCGTATAATACTTAAATAGCACAGCTGAAATTGGTGTCCCTAATTGGTACTCGCATTCATTGAAGTGAAACACGGAAATTTCTTTCTTAAAAATGTACATTGCAAATGAAGATCTTTTTAGTAGTAAAGGGATTTATTGATCATGTAATTGAAATATTCTTGCAAACGACACATTTACTTATTGCTGAATAGATAACTGAATTATGCGTTTACTTTGAAGGGGCATTTTCCTTTAATCCTTATCTTCGTTTTTGTCTTCGAAGATCTATCTCTTCAACCATCATTTGTTTCACTTTCATCAAATCTGCAAGCCTAATCCTTATTCTTCTCTTTATTGTCTCTTTCAAGTTCTGTTTCGCGAAAAATGTCCACAAGCTCCCGAGGCGTTATGTTGTCCTTTGTCCAATGGTAGTTTAAGTTTCCCCCTTCATCTAACACCCATTCATGACCTGCAGGACAAGGAATATCAGGTTAACTCTGTGGAGAATCGCTCCATATTAATGCTTGATAATTTGCTTTCTGTACAAGCTTATACAGAGCATCTTGGTAGGGTGGCAAAAGCCTTAGCTTTATTTAATCAGAGGCACATTCCTGGATTTTGGACGAAACGTCCGCGTAATTAGGACGAAAAGGAGCTCATTTACACTTCATATTTTGGCTTACCACACTACTGGAGACAATCTTGTGCCTCTTATTAAATGATGCTAGTTGAATACCAGTACTCTTTCCCAATGTACGAAAGGTAGAAAAAAAATTCACATCTTTGCTTCAGGAGATTAAATGGGGCTACCTTACCACGGCTAACGAATGCCCTGGAATATTGCACCTGGTAAATGCATAGAGAGTTGGAAGCACATCGTAGTTGTCTGATCCTTTTGCCAACACAATATCATTTCTAGTTAAAAGCCTCTAGTTTGCCATTTCTGTGTCAGCGGATTTTGTTCATAAGCGGTAAAAACTTTGTCAAAAGAATCAAAACGTGTGTCTGGTACCTTGCCATGATAATTGATATTGAAAAAAATTGTGGAGTGTGGTAACAATTCAAAGTCATGCGAGTGCCTGCTTTTTCCTGCGAACTAAATAGATCTTCCTTTGGTTGAGTTTCAATTAGAACATCATTATTGCTATTGCAGTAAACACAGTTCTTTGGTCAAAAGAAAACAGTTCCCTATCTTTAAGCCTTGCAGAGTACTAAGGCTATCTCTATTGTAAAAGGAGAGTTTATTAGATGCGACGTGTTGAAGCCATTAGACATGAATAGATTATACTGACTTGGCGTTTTGGTCTTTAGCCCTGAAAGAAGAAAAGTTGGTGCATAACTGGTACAAGATCTTTCAAATGACTTGATAGAACAGGGCCCACGACACGGGGGGGGGAGGCCATGCCCCCACCATATTTTTTCTAGCTAATAATTTTTTTTTAACCGTAATGAATGTTTGAATCCAGTTTTTAAAAGAATAATGTACAGACACATATTTTCAATTTGATCTTCTACTGATTTTATTACCCTATTGACATTCTGTAAATATTGTGGAAGATGAAATAACATCCAGCTTAAGTGAGAGAGCCACCGTCGTCAAAAAAAGGTAAGAGTAGAACAAGAAGAAAATAGTGTTGAACAGCAAATAAGCTATGAACAATTTCCACCGCCTTCAAACTTTTCTTTTCCAAAAACGAAAGCAGGCACTAGAACACGTTCCTGTCACTATCATTGGTTTGAGCAATACCAATGGTTGCATTACGACACAAAGTGAATTAACGGATTTTTACGTTTTTCTACATTGTTTTATTATTATTGCTATTTTTCTGATGCCTTTGTAGCTTTTGTTGATAGTCTGAGTTTCAATCTCTTTTGTAATGCAAAAGATTTGATTTAGTAGGGTTCTCAGGTCAAAATTTAAATGGAGTTAAATGGTCTTTATTTTCTTTTTTATATATCCGTATAATAACTACAAACATATAAAACAGAGAACAGGACTATACAACCATGGACGGTTTCTATCCGCTCCTAATTGTCTTTAATACATAGAAGACATAAAAACATAAAAAAAGACGAATGCTCAAAAGAACTTGAATTCAGTAAATAAAGTGGAGTCGGACCTAATATGTGTGGAGAGCAAGGAAGCTGAGTAAACGTGGAGAGCCTTCCAGTTGAATCAATAAAATTTTTAACGTTCCAAAGAATTTTACCATATACTTCATCAGATAAAGTTTGATCACCATATAGTAGCAATCGGACAAAATCCTTTTTTGACACAAGTAGAAGACATGTCTGAATCAAAAACTATATATCGACATAACGTTTGACGGTGATGATGAAACGAAGGGCAATGGCTCAAAAACTGAATAGTACTTTCAGGTTCTTTTAGTTCACCGCAATCACATGCGATGAAGTAAACAACTTTACTTTCAAACTTGAAATATTGAAATTTTACTATGAAACTTTATTTTCATTGTAATATAAAGAGCTGATTCATGCAATTTCAACGCGGGGTAGATCATCAAATGTTATTCAGTACTTGTAAAGTTATGATTTAATTGGCAAAAAATGAGCCAATTTTTGGCATTATTTTGTTAGGAAACTAGTAAGGGAAAACATTCCACTTATTACGGCCACATCAGCGTTCTTGAAAAATTGTTATGTGCCCCTGAAGCTGACTACATTAGAAATTGCTTCAATTATTTTCAAGATTTAAATTGTTTAACAGTGAAGCCCAGGAAGACAACACTGACAGACACATATCGATATCCTTGCATACATCAAACATATACACATTTGGACAACCATTGAGAGACCATTCACTTGTCGCATAGCGACAGACACTACCTGAACACTTCGCACACAAGCGGACATATGCACATACACTTCCGTATCTCTGCATTGCTTCAGTCATTAGTGACAAATGACCCCACTTTCTCATACTGCTCTTTGAGACAAATCTATTGAATGAGTCATATTTCTTTGCTTGACAAAGCCTGGAAGGTACGGACGAAAATGTGAAAGATATATCTTTTGGGAGATAAACGAAATTAGAATTTAACCATGCAAGGTAGATAGATGTGAATGAACCTCATTCAATTACATACCTATGACCGTGGCTGAAAAATGATCCCTTTATGACATTTGCGGACTGAGAACCCTAGATTAGGTTTCTTTGCCAAGAAAATCGCCGGCCACAACAGTGAAGGGTATTTACATATTCTATTTTACGTTTAGAAGCGAAATTGTACTTTGCCACTGTTGTCGATCTCAAGAAGGGAAAGGTGATCTTCGAGATCAAGGAAAAAAAAGAGGCATCTTACATCACCAAAGGCTTTTTGGTGAAAAGGCGAAAATGGCAATTTAACCCAATTGTTACGCCTACTTGGAGCAAAAGATGAAAACGTTATAAAGCACCTGGATGGCAGTACAGGATCTAAGTACACCCATCATGACATTCACAATGAAATCCTGGATATAATGGCATCTCATGTGTTGCGTCACAAGACAAGGGACATACGGGAATGCCGATACTTTGCTTTGACTCTTGACGAATATACTGATGTTACAAATCTGGAGGAGCTGTCATGCAATATAAGAACAGTTTATGGGAAGTTAAATGTCAACGAAGACTTTCTTGGATTTTATGAGATTAATGACATTCGAAGCTTCACAATAGTGAATGCTGTCAAGGATGTTTTGGTCAGATTTAATTCGATTTTGTCAGATTGCCGCGGAAAAACTTATGATGATGCCAGCTACATGCTAGCGAAACAATCAGGGATTGCAACAAAACTGTAATGCGAACAACCAAAAGCGGTTATAACGCATTGTCAACGCCATTCATTTAGTCTCGCCGTAAAGTCTTTAACAAATGATTGTAGAATTCTCAGGGATACGATGGATACAGTTGGGGAGATTTGTATCCTCATCAAACATTCTCCGAAACGGGAGCAACATTTGGGAAAGATAGCCAAGAACATAGAATGCGGGTTCCCAGAAATTGATTTCGGTCCAGGAAAATTAAATAAATTATCTTTTACTTTCTGGACAGTGCGTGTTACATGCTTTCAAAAAGTAATGACAATTATGAACATTTGCTGAAGTTATGGAGTGAAAATTTAACAGACATTAGAATTAAAGACAAAATCACGTAGTATCGGATGCCAGAACAAGATGACATCATTCTCTTTTTATTTTGGTCTACGTTTAAGCCAAAGATTGTATGGAATGACAGATAATTTTCTAAGACACTTCAAAAGGAAAAAAATTTTAGTACTTAGTGGAATCAACTTGTCTGAGCTGACCATCACAACGGTACAGGGAATGAGGGACGTAAAAGATTTCCTTTCTTTTTTTGAAGTTGTCAAAAAAGCTGTGGACAAGATGGATTCACTTGAAGAGGTATCACTTCCAAGGAAAAGGAAACGGCTGGATTATTTTATTTTAACCTTTGTGGAAGGCTATAAAGGTGGTAAAGAAAGTTTTCATCCAAATAGTCTTGCTGATTACTTTAAACAAATCTATTTTGAAGCTTTAGATGCCCTTATCAACGCCATTAAAGATAGGTTTAATCAGCCAGGCTATCCAAATTTTTCTAAAATGGAACAACTTCTTCTTAAAGCTATTTCGAAAGAAAATTATGGAGATGAACTAAATCGAGTTTCAGAAGTGTATGCTGGTGACTTCGATTCGCTTGCAATGAAATCAGAGCTTTATTTGCTTCCAACAATCTTTCAAGAATCGTCACCCTGCAACTTCGACGACATCGTGAGAAACTTGCAGTTGGTACCCGAACATCAACGACAACTAATTGGTAATATTTTTACGATCATTAGGTTGGTGTTAACCTGTGGCGGAATATCAGCAACACCCGAGCGCTCATTCTTCATGGCTCGAAGATTGAAAACATGGTTGCGCTCGGCGATGTCTCAAAAAGCGGTTAAATGCTCTTTCGATTATAAATGCGTACAAGGAAATTCTTGATGAACTGTTCTTAACTGGCATCGCAAATGATTTTGTAGACCGAAGATCTAACAGGCGAATTTGGTGCTTTTACAGAGAATGATTTACGTTTATAGTTTGTTTTCTAGGTTATGTTTTTCGAACATATTTTGTATTAGGTTTTTACTGTATTTATACCTTGTATAGGTTATTTATTGTTTCAAAGATAACGAACATTTATTGATGTAATTTGATTTTTCCCACAATAGCCTGACGTCAATTTTTTACTTTCGAATTTAAGCACGTGAGCTTGTATAAAAGAAGAATCAATGACATAATTTTAAAGTTATTTATTGGAATAGCAACTACCAACGACGATCAAAAAAGTATAACGTTCGCAAAGGAGGTGGGGGGGGGGACGACGACTTGCCTGTGAACAGGTGCGAACAAAGGGGTGTCGAAAAATGGCCAATTTCACGCGAACGAAGTAAATAGATGGTCCCTAATAGGAACAGCAGATCTTAAAACACTAAATCTTTCATTTCTCAGTAGTTCTTTTGCCCCAAGATGAGTTCAACACCATAACTAAATGAAGAGTGAAAAGATGTGTTGGTTATATGTAAAGAATAATGGACACAACTCCTAGAGTATTGCCCGATGTATTTTAATTTTTTTTTCTTGGTCACTCTAATAAATGGAATAGACCAAATGATACTTATATATTCCATGCATAACTGTGCGGTTTTCGATTATCAGGCGGCTGACGACAAACCATCACTATTAATTGTATTTGGGAGAGTAAGCTATTTCCTTACCCTACACTTATGCAAAAGATCCTCTGCATTTTTGAATGTGTATAATTCCCAAAGGTTTCTGGAAAGCTGTCCCCACTGCTCATACCTGTTTCAAGCACTCATACAACCATACCTCAGTTCATGACCAGGCTTCTTAATCTTTTATAATCCTTCTGATGGACAGGAAGACTGATCAAGGAGTCATGTAGGGAAGTAATCAAGACGATATTGAGATTTATTCGGATTCGTTTAACACAGAGGCAGTTTGTTAGAAGAACCAGGTAAAATTTGTCTTTTTAGCAGCAAAATTCTACTTGTTTTTTTTCTAAATGTTGAAATTATGATTTTGATATTTATTAAAAAGTGATAAGCAGGATGTTCTGGTGGTTGATGCATAGGAGTCCCTGGTTGGCCTTGGATTTGAAAATTTGGTGCGAGTAGGTATCCCATGAGAGAAAAGATTGTTTAATTTTGGGCTTAATGGAGATTTTTTCTATCTTATATTTATGTATGGGTCATTATGTAGTATTTACTGTTGGCTTTCTTAATAAAGTCAAAGAAAATTTTCTATCTCGACCTTTAAGTAACAACTCCACTCATTTCCAATCACGTTTCTGTTAAAATTAAACGTTCCAGAATTCATTCTCACCTCCTCACAAAGCATTTGCAAGATTTCTCCTTAATTAATTTTTATGGTTATCAGAAGACCAATTTTCAATTTATGTATTGTTTGAGATCATGTCTTTAAGATATATATATATATATATATAAATATATATATAAATAAATATATATATATATATATAATAAAAATCGAAAAGTTTCTATTTTTGTATTCTGTTTTAGACTACCTTCAACTTGATTCTGAAACTTTTAAGAAATGGAATTTTTTCTGTACCCATGAAAAAAAAACCGTCAATGCACTGATCATTGATCTTGACCTGTCAATTATCTACTTGTTGCTTGGTTTACGACATTGCTCATACGCAGTTAAGCATTGACAATATTGTTGGTAGTGTTAACTATAACAAGCATTTAATAGTTTTTTTAGCAATTCCTCATGGGAACTAATGTCCGATTTAGGGAGTTTCATGAAACCTAGCTCGTCTCGTGCAATTTTAAGAGGTTCAACTATGAACATATAATCAAACCTATGTAATAAAATTCTAAAACTCAAGGAGAAAATATATATCAATTAAACTTNAAAGCTTTCGATTCGGTTATCCGTATTAAAGTGCTCAATACATAAATGCAGAGCGTAATATAAGATATGATAAGTTGGAAAGAATCAAAAAACTACACAGTCCCTGTGTAGTTTTTTGATTCTTTCCAACTTATCATATCTTATATAAATATATATATATATATATATATATAATAAAAATCGAAAAGTTTCTATTTTTGTATTCTGTTTTAGACTACCTTCAACTTGATTCTGAAACTTTTAAGAAATAGAATTTTTTCTGTACCCATGAAAAAAAAACCGTCAATGCACTGATCATTGATCTTGACCTGTCAATTATCTACTTGTTGCTTGGTTTACGACATTGCTCATACGCAGTTAAGCATTGACAATATTGTTGGTAGTGTTAACTATAACAAGCATTTAATAGTTTTTTTAGCAATTCCTCATGGGAACTAATGTCCGATTTAGGGAGTTTCATGAAACCTAGCTCGTCTCGTGCAATTTTAAGAGGTTCAACTATGAACATATAATCAAACCTATGTAATAAAATTCTAAAACTCAAGGAGAAAATATATATCAATTAAACTTAAGTATAGATATTATTTTGAAAGAAGCAGGAGAAAAACACGGCGAAATTGTGGGGATGCATATCGTCATATTTTATTGGACTTCAACAGAGTAATCTCATTTGATTTACTGTTTAGTTTTGGATGATAGGAGATATTAACTTTTCTATCTCATTTACTGGTTTTCATTCCAAGTCCATGCCAAAAACCCAGAATTTTTAAAGAAAATCGAAAAAGCATTTCGGGGCTTATCAATGTGATAGTCCTTTTCTCAACACCAGTATGTTCCTTTTTCAAAAAGTGTCGCTGTCCAAAACCACTGATTCCGTAGAAAGTACCCTTTCTGAGGAAACTACCGACACATTAAAAGAAAAGGAAAAGAAAGATATTAATTCTGGAAGGCTCCATGGATTATTACTAATGGCAGCTGCTGGATTTTATATCACACTAGCCAACTGTCTAGTTCAATATGTCTACAAAAAGAGCAAAAAAGAGGTATCGGCCTACCTTATATTGTTTATTAGGAGCGGTATCATTGTCACTCTCAATTCCGTGTTTATGTACTGGGGAAATGTTCCTCCATTTCAAAGTATTCGTGATATTCCATTCCTCTGTTGCATAGGCGTGACTGGTATCGGTTCGATTTTGTTTGTTTATTTAGCTCTAGAGAAAATGCCTGTCGGCGATGCCACGGTTATACAATTTACCGCGCCAGTCCTGACAGCTGGGTTCAGTTTTTTATTTCTGTCAACTGGATGTTCTATTTTTGATTCTATATGTGGACTTGTTAGCTTTTTAGGAGTCCTGGTAATGACGAGACCAACAATAATATTCGGAAGTTCAACGCGATATAAGAATACAACCAGTACTCCGAGTACAAAAGCCCGTTTACCAACCGATGATACCAGTGGGCAATATTCAATAGGAGTAGCATTCGCAATTCTTGGAGCTACACTCGTTGCTCTTTTTTACGTTTTGAATCGACTAATTGGGAAAAAACTTGACATGACTTTAACAATTCTATACCCAGGACTTTTTGGAATGATAATACCACCAATTCTTATGTTAATTTTAGATGAACCTTTTGATCTTGATACCAACTGGCAGATTACTGTATCAGTACTTTTAATTGGAGTCCTTTCATTTGTCCATTTGATGTTTGTTGCTGAATCTTTGCAATTAGAGGAAGCAGGGCCAGCTTCTCTTGTAAGAAATCTTGACATTGTTTATGCCTTTGTTCTTCAGTATATCTTACTGAGGTCACCACCTCATTGGATGACAGTGATAGGAGCTATTGTTGTAATATGTGCTACTACATTAATGGCTGTTCGCCGTATTGTAATTAGTAAATATTCGTGATATCCTGTTCTTTCTTTATTGTATGACATTTCATTTGCTGCACTGAAAAATTTCAGATACCACATTTTTGAATCACAAATGCAAACATTTATCAAATTTGTAAGTCAGAAAAGGAACTGAGTTAAAAATGATACAGTAATGAAAATATGTAACCAAAAAAAAAAAAATATGAAAGTATGTAACCAATCCTTATAAGCTGTGTTTATGCCAACAAAGCAAAATATATTTTTGATAACTAAAGTTTCATAACTTTCGTTGCTTGAATTCTCATTAATTCCTGCACATCTATGTCAAACTAATTTGAGGAGCTGTGGATCAATGGCTAGTGTAGTTGCACAGTAACCATGAGGTTCCTTTACAAAAAGAGAAATAGTCATTGATTGGCGTCAGGAAGGGCATCTGGCCAAGAAATTCCTCACTGCCAAAACAAAGTCCCGTCTGAGCCTCTACTGTTGGGGGAAGATGAGGGTAATACAAACAAACAAAAATTCTTGTCAAACTAATCTTTGCTAACTTAGTTTCCTTATCGGTTTAGAATTTTATGTTGAGTTGAAAGGTAAGAACGGGCCAAATGCGGCCAGTTGGTATAGGTAAAGATGATCAGCAGACCTTCATTATGAGAACCATCCTGATGAAAAGTAAAAAGCAGGTCCTTGTTAGTATCACGTAATTAGTGCAAAAACTCAACGAGGAATGCGTTCTTCATGTAAGTTGTGCCAAAGGTTATCTAACATAACTATTTCTTGTTACCAGCTTTTATGCAGAACGATCTTAACGACCTCCAACAATTCACAACTCTTTACGTCCAGGTCTTGTTACAAATGTCATATTGTAAGTTTTTATTTTCTCCCTCTATCGTGATAAGAGTAACAGGCGTGTATTAAATGTGCATTGCCCATTATGTTAAGAAAAAAAACTCTCACCTACTATTAGTTTAGATCGCTTGACTTGGGAATGTGTAGATTTAAATGTTAGCAGGTGATAACCAAAAACAAGACACAGTGAATCTTGGGTTAGCCTTAAATAGCCTTGGTACTCTACCCATAAACCAACTTCACCAAGCTATTAACCAAATCTTTGGCAGTTGGAAGTGTGGATGGTGTGCAAAAGTCACATTGATCCACCAATTGGCTAATGCAAAAATCCGAAAGCCAGAAGTGATACACAGGAAACCAGTAAGGAAACAATTACTACGGCTGTCGTAGAGGTACTGAACTGGCGAGAGAAAATGTTTTCTTTAGTTGTATACTCCATCGAGAACGCACCTGACTAAAGCTGCTACTACCCTTGATACCCTTGATAGGCCACGTATTGGTTTTAAAGGGCATTTGCTTACTATTAGAAGCCAAATAAACGTTCCAGAACGTCAATTACTGGCCCATTTTTCCCAACTCTTTTAATCTTCTTTGGAATCCCACAATAAATATGAAAACAATTCCAAACCCAAGCTCTTGTCGAATTGGATTTGTCTTCTCAGATCCATTTGTGATGTTTTCTATTTCTTTTTGACAGGGTTATTATCTTATTTTAACACTGTCGAGTGTATTTCCGTTTATGTCACACCTGACAATAATGTCATTGATGAAAACTGATGAAAATTTTCTGCTTTACATGTCTTCACTGAGGATATGACATTTAAAATAAAACGATGTTTCAACGCAACTCTATGAAATGTCAGCATTTATTCGTTGCATAGGGAAACTTTTACTTACAAAAAATTAAAATTGTTATTTCTATTGCGAAATAGATAGATAGATAGATAGATAGATGGATAGATAGATAGATAGATAGATAGATAGAGAGAGAGAGAGAGAGAGAGAGAGAGAGAGAGAGAGAGAGAGACA
>RDPX01000416.1:394105-421605 GCA_003991215.1 Morbakka virulenta
GAGGGAGAGAGGGAGAGGGGGAGAGAGAGAGAGAGAGAGAGAGAGAGAAAGGGGGACGGGGGAGAAGAGAGAGGGCGGGTAAGAGAGGGGCCTTGCGAGCAAGTTTTTATGTTTAGGTTGCGCAGTTTCTAGTACATTTTGTAAAAACTAGTAACAACATAATAGTCTTCATTTCAAAAATATGATTTTTGCCAAATAAAGTCTTTGTGTCTAACGGTACATTTACTAATCTAATCCGTAGTACAATAGAATTTTTTGTGTGTATTTTCCTTCACATGTAGAACTCTTCGGTTAGAACACAGGTACGACTCATTTTGTAACATCAAAATGTGTACTTCTCTTTGCACAAAAAGTTTGTCCTTTTCCAAGACTATTTACCCGTCTTACACAAGATCAATTTTCGTCGAAAAGGAGTTAACTGTAACAGGGGTTAGACCAAAACTCCTGTTTTTAGCTGTGTTTTATAAAAGTAATATAATACTTTATGCTTGTCAGGCGAAGTAGTCTATGCTAGTGTGTCAGCAGAACTAATCTTATTGTAAAAATAATATTATTCTGGAATTTTTTTATACTGAATAAAAATATCACTTATTTTTTCTCCTGTTGTTACTGCCCTCACCCCCAAAAAAGTAAAGCGTAAGTCCTGGCAGTGACTTGAGGCTGCAACTTGACAATGAAAACAGAAAAAAAAGAGTCCCATCTTATGACCTTACACTTCTCTTAAAATCAATATAAGATGTTGCCGTTTGCAGTGGAGACGCTCTTCAGTATTGACATTGTATTTCTGCGACTTAGTGTCGCCTTTGACTAAATGTTACATCGCCTTATGGCAACTACCACAATTTTGTTTGATTAAAAAATGTTTCAGAACAATCTGCCAATCCGAAAAGACAGTGTTTAATAAAATAAATAGATATTACAACCAAACATAATTCCTTTTCAAATTCAACGGTAGTTGCGTACCCTCAAATAACCACCGAAGTCCCTTCTAAAACTTACAGTGGGTATTAGTGCAGGAACAAACAGCACATCCCTTCAATCGGTTAAATGTCTGCGATATTGATGATTAAGGTGCACTATACAGCTGCTTCAAAAGCAGTAGACTAGCCATGTAGCGCTCCTGCTTGACTTTCGACGCTTCTCTCCACCTTAGTACCGGGGAAAGAAAGAAATATAGTAGGATTTAAAATAACAATATTTAATGAAAATTACCTAGAGAAACAATGACATGATCAGCATACTAATGTCAAGGGAGAATTTCCAAAAATCAGATCGCAATTGTAATCTGATCCCCGAGGAAATGGCTAAGGTAAAACTTTTGCGAATGGTGTTGCACAAATGATTAGTAGGTGCTTTTTTAGATTTTATTTTTTTAAGTATTAAAAAACAATATGTTTTAGGGGTCAAATGTAAGAACAATAAGAACGGAATTTAAAAAATTTGTAACCAAAATTTGATATATATTACATATATAAAAGAACATGACTAAAAATTTACAACATTTTGAGGATTTCCCTTTATAACATTATTTTTTGGTTGTTTTAAGAACTAGCTTGGGATAGAATAATGGGATGCTATAGTTCAAATAGGTAAAGTACCTAACATGAAAATTGCCTCATCAATTTTTTTAGAAGGTCAGCTTTTCAATAGGTATAAAAGACATTTTGAAAAGTAAATAAGACACAAAATTTCCCGAGCAAGAATAAATAAAAAACCAGATAATTGATAATAGTTACATATTTACATAGATATTTACATATGTATAAGCAAAGAAGGAAAGCACGAAAAATCCGAGTAGTAAATTGCAAATAATATTTTTACGGTATTTCAATCATCAGGCAATATTGTAAAACTATTAGTTGCGATTTACATAACGCGTATTAGTCGTGTTTCACCTTCTGCAAACTGCACTGCTATATGCATTGACCACTTTTTAGCCTGTGTTTGCTCCGGCAACATGACTAGAGAGTTATGTCTCAGAAGCTCTGTGCTGCACTGGTGAGCCCACAAAGGGCGATCCAGTACGGTCTGCAGATTGAGTATATATATATATATATATATATGCTTTGCATAGCGCAAATGGGATATTCACATCCACGATCTCATATTCAAGACCCCTATACATAAATACACAAATTCATAGCAAGCTATGAACACCTTGCAAAACGAATCAACAAATTATTCTAATGTGGTGACAAAAAATAGAATGCAAAGGCATTTCTAGGAGAAAGTTCTTAAAATTTTAGTTAAAAGCCCATGCTTATAAAGGGGGGAAAAGCCAAACCCATAGCTGTCAGAATAAGCCACGCACATATTCAAAAAATTGAAAATAATAAGTGGCAAAAACGATGAAAATATTTAAAATATTTTTGGATCTGCAGACATAAGAAGAAGGTAAGATTCTAAACACAAGACATATTAGCAACCCACAGCTATTAAAAGAAGTGTTCAAAATCGTGCAAAACAGTTTTTAGTCTGTTTAGAGATAGGCTTGAAGGTCAATCCTTAACAATTTTCTTTCAATACTGCTTATCCTTTATCCAAATGTTCCATACCTTTATTCCCTGAAACCTATCCATATTCTCCTCAAAACTTTCTTTAAATCCTCTTTATCCTTCAAACCTTGCCCATTTCCTCGTTAACTTACAAAGCTCTCATATCCTCATTATCTTACGAACCTTATCCTTATCCATCAAATCTTATCCGATTCCTCGTTATCTTTCACACCCTATCCACATGTTCATTATCTTTATTATCCTTCAAATCTTATCTATATCTCCATCATCCTCCAAACCATTGCCCTATCTTTCTCATCCTTCTTACCTTTTCCCTATTCTCAATATCACGCAAATCCTATCGATTTCCTCATGATCTTTCAAACCTCATCCCTATCCTTTATATCCTCTAAACACTATCCATGTCTTTATTATCCTTCAAATCTTATCTATATCTCCATCATCCTCCAAACCATTGCCCTATCTTTCTCATCCTTCTTACCTTTTCCCTATTCTCAATATCACGCAAATCCTATCGATTTCCTCATGATCTTTCAAACCTCATCCCTATCCTTTATATCCTCTAAACACTATCCATGTCTTTATTATCCTTCAAATCTTATCTATATCTCCATCATCCTCCAAACCATTGCCCTATCTTTCTCATCCTTCTTACCTTTTCCCTATTCTCAATATCACGCAAATCCTATCGATTTCCTCATGATCTTTCAAACCTCATCCCTATCCTTTATATCCTCTAAACACTATCCATGTCTTTATTATCCTTCAAATCTTATCTATATCTCCATCATCCTCCAAACCATTGCCCTATCTTTCTCATCCTTCTTACCTTTTCCCTATTCTCAATATCACGCAAATCCTATCGATTTCCTCATGATCTTTCAAACCTCATCCCTATCCTTTATATCCTCTAAACACTATCCATGTCTTTATTATCCTTCAAATCTTATCTATATCTCCATCATCCTCCAAACCATTGCCCTATCTTTCTCATCCTTCTTACCTTTTCCCTATTCTCAATATCACGCAAATCCTATCGATTTCCTCATGATCTTTCAAACCTCATCCCTATCCTTTATATCCTCTAAACACTATCCATGTCTTTATTATCCTTCAAATCTTATCTATATCTCCATCATCCTCCAAACCATTGCCCTATCTTTCTCATCCTTCTTACCTTTTCCCTATTCTCAATATCACGCAAATCCTATCGATTTCCTCATGATCTTTCAAACCTCATCCCTATCCTTTATATCCTCTAAACACTATCCATGTCTTTATTATCCTTCAAATCTTATCTATATCTCCATCATCCTCCAAACCATTGCCCTATCTTTCTCATCCTTCTTACCTTTTCCCTATTCTCAATATCACGCAAATCCTATCGATTTCCTCATGATCTTTCAAACCTCATCCCTATCCTTTATATCCTCTAAACACTATCCATGTCTTTATTATCCTTCAAATCTTATCTATATCTCCATCATCCTCCAAACCATTGCCCTATCTTTCTCATCCTTCTTACCTTTTCCCTATTCTCAATATCACGCAAATCCTATCGATTTCCTCATGATCTTTCAAACCTCATCCCTATCCTTTATATCCTCTAAACACTATCCATGTCTTTATTATCCTTCAAATCTTATCTATATCTCCATCATCCTCCAAACCATTGCCCTATCTTTCTCATCCTTCTTACCTTTTCCCTATTCTCAATATCACGCAAATCCTATCGATTTCCTCATGATCTTTCAAACCTCATCCCTATCCTTTATATCCTCTAAACACTATCCATGTCTTTATTATCCTTCAAATCTTATCTATATCTCCATCATCCTCCAAACCATTGCCCTATCTTTCTCATCCTTCTTACCTTTTCCCTATTCTCAATATCACGCAAATCCTATCGATTTCCTCATGATCTTTCAAACCTCATCCCTATCCTTTATATCCTCTAAACACTATCCATGTCTTTATTATCCTTCAAATCTTATCTATATCTCCATCATCCTCCAAACCATTGCCCTATCTTTCTCATCCTTCTTACCTTTTCCCTATTCTCAATATCACGCAAATCCTATCGATTTCCTCATGATCTTTCAAACCTCATCCCTATCCTTTATATCCTCTAAACACTATCCATGTCTTTATTATCCTTCAAATCTTATCTATATCTCCATCATCCTCCAAACCATTGCCCTATCTTTCTCATCCTTCTTACCTTTTCCCTATTCTCAATATCACGCAAATCCTATCGATTTCCTCATGATCTTTCAAACCTCATCCCTATCCTTTATATCCTCTAAACACTATCCATGTCTTTATTATCCTTCAAATCTTATCTATATCTCCATCATCCTCCAAACCATTGCCCTATCTTTCTCATCCTTCTTACCTTTTCCCTATTCTCAATATCACGCAAATCCTATCGATTTCCTCATGATCTTTCAAACCTCATCCCTATCCTTTATATCCTCTAAACACTATCCATGTCTTTATTATCCTTCAAATCTTATCTATATCTCCATCATCCTCCAAACCATTGCCCTATCTTTCTCATCCTTCTTACATTTTCCCTATTCTCAATATCACGCAAATCCTATTGATTTCCTCATGATCTTTCAAATCTTATCCCTATCCTTTATACCCTGTAAATAAGCATTTTCATCTTGGAATTTAGAATAAGACTAAGTCAATTGAATACTCCCAAGTTACTTTAGATTTTAAAAGGGTATTTTGCCAAATGGGCAAATAGTTAGCGAAAATAATCCACGGGCAATTATTTACGAAAACGTAAGACAATGAAAGTTATAATTTATTTTCCTCGTATCTTGCTTTGAAAGCCTTTACTTGGCCCATTACTTGGCCACGTCCTACTTTTTTAGTAATTTTTTACCATTTTAGTTTTATATTTCTTTTTTCTAACAGGACATGTGTTGAAAACAGCTTTTGCAGATATTACTTTTTAATTATACATTTATTGAAACATTTTTATCCTGTATAAATATTCGTAATAAATAAATAAATAAATAAATATAAAAAAATAAATAATAAATTAGGTCTGCAGGTGTTACTGACTCCAATAGATCCCATAAAGGAAAATTTTCTTTTTCCTCTGATCCTGTATTTGCCAATCAAGATAATCGGTCATCATCACCATAATCATATTCGGTTTTACGTCCGTTTTACATGCTGGCATGTGTTGGACGGGTGAATGACGATGAAAAATTTTGGCAGTGAGGAATTCTTGGCCGGATGGCCCTTCCTGACGCCAACCATTGACTTTTTCTTTTATAAAGTTTCGAATTCTCCTCGCCCTCTCGGGCAATCGACCCCAAAACCTCTTGGTTACTGTGCAACTGGACTAACCATGAAGCCATGGCTCCTCAAATCTGTGCAAAATAAAAGCCGGTGGCAGAAAATTATCTACAGACGGACCATCCCAGTGCTTGTAATTGGAAAGTTTTGAATTAATTCCTCTTATTCGTGTAAACTGAAAATGTGGACGTGGTTTCGCAAGATGAGTGGTGTGATGAGATAGGTTAATGATACTTGTATGCAGTAGTGAGTTTATTCTATATCCAATACAAAATGTATTTCCTATGTGAACAATTTTATCTACAGATGACTGGGTTTTCTTGAATTACTGTACTTATAAAAGAAATAAAAACAGGTTTAAAAAAATTGTGATCAAATAATGTCATTGGTAAGTGTAATCCGGCAAGCAATCTGGCATCCAATTTGATTTTCATATTAATTTATTAATTACTTATTCAGCACTCTTATTGTAGGAGACCTTGGGTTATCCCGGTATCCCAATGTAACATACTGGCTAAAGTATTACTCTTGACACGTCTGATCAAGCTGGGGAAGATCTTAGGGAAACAATGTGATTTAGAAGTCATGGAATGTAGCATAGTTGATGGGTTCAGTAGGTGGAGGAGCCAGCTCGGTTGATATCTGTCAATACATTGTACATGCATTCAATGTCTGATGTTGGTACAAACAATATGTTTTTAGCATTGTATATGGTTCTATAAAATACAATAATAAACAAAACAATAAACAATATATCGGTTTCTCCTAAATAACGCGCATTTACGTCTTTCCACAGGGGTTTTGGTTATGGGGGGAAGGGGGCTACTGTATACCTAGAGAAAACTTAGTTGTAAGAAAAATGATCTTCTATCCCATGAAGTATACTGTAGATATGAATTAATAGTCAGAAATGTAATAAAGTGCCAGCATTATGCTCTTTTCATGTGGTGCATGATTTTATATCGTACTGTATTTAATTATCTATAATAATATTAGTAGTGTGTAATAAAAATCCTACTCATCTTTCCACCTTATCTGTAGTGTTGTTTAATATTTCAAGTCATATACTTAAAGTCACTGTCAGCTAAATCTGAACATATTTTACTTACGATAAGAATAACAAAACTAGAATTCTGTTGCTTGTTAGTGGTAGAAGTGTACTACTTTGCTTAAGTAGAAAAAAAAATTATACTCAGGGTCATGGATCCCTCAAATTGTATATAATTACTCACATGACAGTAACAAACAAAAATCTTCGACAAAAAGCAACTTATTCAGGCTAGTCTTATATTTTTTCAATAAAATTACTGGGTTAATGACTTAACATCTTAATATAATCGCTTGTCGGTAAGAATGAAGGAAACAATTACCATCAAAGTATTAAAAAAAGTAAATTCAATTGGTTTTAAATTAGAGAGGTGCTTACTAAACAAAAGGTCAATGAAATAAGCGGCATCTACGTTGAATACCCAAAACTGGTCATTTTTACTTTGATGAATAATAACAAAATGGGATATTTGACAACTAAATTCAAAATAGTTAATTCTTCCACAACCACCTGCGTTGCAAAATATTGTATTCAACTTGTCACTTAAATTTGAATTTGATGACTGAAAAATGCGACGTTAGGAACTCATCAACAAAAATTGCTCATTTTCTTACAATATTGTTTCCTTTGAAACTGTACCCTTTCTATATTAAACTTAGTGAATGATGAGTTCAATTGAGTGCCACCATCATTTAGTGAAAAAATTCCATTGATAGGAGAATTATTAAAATGTTCTAAAATGGTTGAAAGTCTACAGAAGTACGCCTGTTTTTGTTACATCTTTCTAATTAAACTTATAATAGTCGATATTTTACGGGTGTCAAAGGAAATAACGCCCAACAAAACTTACATCTTTGAAACGTTACAGTGAGTCATTAAAAAAAGTAGATCTGCAACAATGTAACAGATTTGAATGCAAGATAATAATTGGGAAAACTTTAAGTATCATTCTGAATGCCAATATTATGGTTAGTATTTCACCTTGAACCAAAAACATACCCTTCCGTTTTTGGGCATACTACGGGTATTGCTAAAGACTTAGTTGCCACCGTAGAGAAAATAGAAAATAGTGGTACATGGTTCAATGATGGTAAAAATAGAGCAGTACGGCAGTGAAGGGCGTTTCTGGAATCTCTCGTTAAAATTATCAATAATGACTTTTGTTTTACAGGATTTTTCAATTTGGTGAAACGCCGAGGAAGCTCTGATAGAAATGAAAACGTTACTTGTGTTGAACTACTTCTTTACCGCTTCAATGCTTAAAACTATTGCCTCAACAAACGCTCCATTCTGTTGTAGTTCAAAAACTGCCTTTATGTAAAATTTTGTCACGGTAATGTTTTGAACAGAGCCTCTTCAACATTTTATCATTTCCTGGGGCATACCACAAGGCTTAAGGTTTAGGAACACTTGTTTGCGAGCTATATTGATGCTCTTGGAAAAAACATAAATTTAAGTTATTTCTTAGAAATAATAAAATAAACAATTTCTGGTACAAAACTTGAATATTGAATAAAAATTACACAATTAAAATGACATTTATTTTGATCAAAATCTTTTTCGCTGACACTCGACAGGACCAAGTGGCCAGAATAAGAAAACACAAGTCATGCGAAAGTCCGACATTTTTCAAAACCAGTGTATTTCGAAATCCAATCTTTACTGGATCTTTAGTGCCGTGGGACTCATTCAGTTCTACACAGATTTCAATTGAACCCATAAAAAGTAATTGCTCATCACGATGTCCTTATTTGCTGTCTTATAAATTTGTCAGGAGAAATAAACAAAATTAAGCTAATTCTGTTGAGTAAAAATTACCCTGTCGATGTATTAGAAAACATTATTCGGTATAAATTATCTAAGTTTAAAAATTCTGGTAAACACGGTCCCATAAAGTGGCTTATATACCTCAAACTACCCAGGATAGTCTCGGTTTCGACTCTTTTCGAAATCAAATTAAGAGGCCAGTTTCTGAATGCTACCTTGCTTCTGGACCCAAAGTAATTTTCCCTTCGCGAAAAATTCTTAGTTCTTAGCAAAAAAAATAAATAAACGGTTTGTGATACAAAACTTTAATATTGCAATTAAATCACGTTCATTTTGGTCGAAAGCTTTTTCGCTGACACTCGATAGGACCAAGACGCCAGAATATGTAAACATAAGTCAAGTGAGTTTTTATGACTGTTTAATAGAATTAAGAACCATACACAAATTCTCATTGCGATGGTCCTGCAATGCTCCTTAACGGAAGCTAGCCCTGGCTCTGCTAATTACTTCGAATTGTTTTAGCTCGAAATTTTGACTCCATTCACGGTATTATTTATATATTGTTTATATATTGTATATTGTTTTATTCTATCCATTAATCTTAGGAACGAAAGACCTACTTGTCTGGCATTACAACTTGTAAACAGCGATAACTCCCCTTGCTAGTTTGAGATAAAAAGGGTACTTTTGGTAGCCATTTTAAACAAGATTTTTAAAGCTAGCTAATTTATACCAAATAACTTTGTCTTTATGTTATTGAGGAAACCATTTCTCAACAGAATTTGCTAAATGATATCTATTTTTCCTGCAACATTATCAAAAGAGAAAATAACGACAGCACGATCAACTTAAAGTTTTTATGGGTCCAATTTTAAACGTGTGGAAATGAATAGTCCCACCGCACTTATTGCCCAGTAAAGGTTGGCTCTCGAAACACACTGGTTTTCAATGCAGTGGGAGTATTTTGTACTAAAATACCCCAAAATGGTAAACAACCATCCTTTTCTTTTTCTGCAGCGAACACCAAGGATAAATGAAGATTGCTAAGGTTAATTATGACCTTAGTGCTGTCTTGTTCATTTTTTAATACAGCAAAAGTATCATTCGCTGATCCACAATACATAAGGCCATCTACATTTTGTTTATATTCGAATAATTGTTTTTCATGATAGCCTACAAAAAAATCAGACCAAACCAGGCCAAGCGGTAAGCCCATGGCTATACCGTCAATCGGTTGGTACATAACTTGGTACATTACATTTTGAAAGATAAATTCAACTGATTTCGTCGCTAAATCCATCAATTCTAAAAAATCATCTTTAGGGATAGGTTATGGTTCGATAATTTCAGGAAAGACTGCTTAGAGCGAAATTCAAAGGCTTCGTCTAAAGGGCCTGACGGGAACGCCATTTTAGTGACGCTTGGGTAGGCCATACATTGTTTTAGAGTGCGAGTTACAAGACGTGGCGCACTTTCGTGATCCTCTCTATGTTTTCCGTATTGATAAATGCTTGCTGGACTTGCATTTTCTTATTCTGGCGTCCAATCGAGTGCGAGCGAAAAAGCTTTCAACCAAAAAGAACGTGATATTAATTGCGATATTCAAAGGTCATAAAATCCCTGGGTCTAGCAATAAAAATGGTGTTGCTCAAACTTCATGCTAGTAATAAAATTGGATTCCTGACCTCTTTTTCGAAAAAACTCCAAAATGAAATAAAAATAACCCCTTTTTGTCTTTTTTATAACAGTCACATAACCCTTAACGTCAAAAGAGCTCAATCAAATATTCCATATTTTTGATAGCATTAATAATTATGGAGCAAATAGCAAATGTCAACTGAGCAACAAATGTTAGTTAACGAATAAACCTTTACCTTTTTAACAATTAACACAACATATAATTTTATTAATTAAAACGATGAATGCGTAACGCTGTTGCGTGAGCGGCGACACCAATAGCTACTTCTCCCAGTTTTCCCCTTTGCTTCCTTTTAAAACGTACCATGTTAGTTATTTGAAAGCTACATATAGGATTTTCCTGTGATAATAAAAAATCCTGAAAATGAAACAATATTTGTATTCAGCGTTTGTTGATTATTTACTTCAAAATTAGAAATCATGAGAGCATTTTTTCAGAAAGAAAGCTACATTTAATTTGACTGAGGAAACCATAAAAGCAGCTAAATTAATTAGGGATTAACTAATAAATGAACAAGTATTGGAGCCCAAAAAATCAGAAAGGACAGCAGAGAAGTAAAGATCATGAGACAAATTCTCCGGACCCCGCAACAATCCATTATAATAGCTAGATCGACTTAATTATATATAGTTGATATATCAACAAGTTAGAATTTCAACCACAAAAGAGCAAGGACGGTCGAGAGGTAATGAGTGTGAGAGGAATAGTCCAGACACTGTACTAACTCAAATTATTGATAATTAAAAACTAGTCTATCATACTAGCTAGAAGAACGTAACTATATATAGTTAATTTATGAATAAGTAAGAACTGCAGCCACAAAACCGAAAGCACGTCTGGGAAGTAATGATGGTGGGAACAAGTGCCCGGACCCCGCACCAACCTAAATGAAGATTGCGGTGAGGTCTTCAGGAAAAATTCTTAAATGCTTTTCCTGTGAAAAGTATAGCTATCTTCAGCGCCATAATCAAGAGAGTCTAAGTAATTAATTGCTTATGGTCTACAATGAAGATTAATGGTATTTTAACTTTTCGCAGTGCGCAGAGTAATCTATGAAAACTCTGTAATATGCTTTTAAATTTTCATTAGAAAAAAAGAACAGCAATGGCCATCGAAGTACATATTCTCGCAACTGTTATCAAACAATAAATTCCCATGGTACACGGGGAAAATTATACGGACTGCTATTTACAAAAACGCTGGTTGAAACGCCATGTTAGTGTCTTCGGTAATATCCTACCAATGTGAATGTAAATCTCTCTATTTTCCGTTTATAACTATATATGAATAATGAATTGACAGGGGCAACTTTGCACTTGTCAGCTAACAAAAACTATAGTTTAGGTAACTTAATAGTCAGCCTAAAACAAAGTGAAAAATGTCAAGTATGAGTTTTGAGGTCCCTGCAAACACGCTCCTGCAATTGAGTCGATTTAAAAATACCATGCCATTAATGAGCACTGAAGAAAAAGAATACTGATGTTTAACTCTTTCTAGCACTTTTCTTTAAACATGTTGACTATTTTTCTATGGAAAATGCTAAATACCATGTGTTATTCTACCACCTGCTTAAAATAATCCTTTTACAAAGAAGCGCGGTAATTTTAATTATTCAAATAAACGGTTTGTTGGAAATAACTTAAATCTCGTGATTTTTTTAATGTTAATTTCGTTCAAAAGCTCTCTGATGGCACTTGTCTAGGTAAACATCACAGAACGATAATATTTTATATCAGGCCGTAATTGATCAAAAATGAAAAAACTAGGGGGATCGAAAAGATCCCGCCACATTCTGTGATTGGCTAATTTCATCCTTCCCTTGTTCCTAAAACCAAAACAATAACAAAAACGCCTTTTGGGTGCTTCTTGTTTACTTTTATTCTTTCTAATTTGATGAAACATTAAAGAAATCAGTTTTTAAGTTAACAAAATCAGTTACCTATCAGGTTCTGTATAAAAGAGACTTCTGTTTAAAACAAGTCACTAAAGTAGATTTGACTACAATAAAAATGGAATTTTTAAAGGTTATTATTTGGAAGCTTCCTTTTATTTTGGTTCTAAAGCTAAATTGATTGTATTTAACAGCCCTACTTTATTAACATAGTTCCACCTACAAGTCTTAAAAACAAAAAAGCGCAAAGGAATCATTAGTCCTTAATCCGTTAATCTGAACAGCGTGTGTATATATATATACAGATACTAGCAGAAGCACCCAGCGTTGCTCGTGTAAAAAAAGTGCAATTTAGCAGGCGAAAAAGCCCTATCAAGATAATTGTCAGGTATTGCTCGATTAGAAATGTGATGGTAGCCATTTTAGTTCAAAGAGCTGCAACTAGCTTGACACTTGGGGGTGTGGTATAGAAATAATAGTTAATTTCAACTTTGGTAATCTTACGAAAGATAATGTTAGAACTTCAAATATAAAGTGTTATGGCGATACATTGGCAAAAAAAATGAAGATTAAAAAAAACAAAAAAGAAAGTCCTTCCCGGTGGGAAATCGAACTCTGGTCTCCCGTGTGACAGGCGGGGATATTCACCACTATGCTACCAAGGACTTGTACGGTCAAGGAGATTACTTTATAGTAAATAAACTTTCTTAATTTCATTTTTGTTTTATTTTTGCTTTGGAATTTATTTATCAAAAATAATCTTGAAATTTTTATATTTCGAATTTTATTCAAAATTTTGACTTGAGCCCTCCTTCACCTTGAAAATGGGATTGGCCGCACTCTGACGCCCCAGAATATGACCTCCGAGGTCAGCCTTTTACATCTCAGATCCTCCCCCGGATAAAGATAGACTCACACTCTCACACTCTAAATTTTAGCTTCCTAGGTTCAGTAGTTTTCTTATAAACTTACTTCAAACAGACATACAGACAAAAAAAAACAGGCACGTGTATATATATATATATACTAAAATAAGAAAGCCAAAAGCAAGTGATTTTTATTCAATACTCATGACAATGAGAAGATCGAGAAAGCCTGCCACCTATTTGTGTGATAGGCTGAGGAAACCCCGTCACTTTTGCTGACTTCTTGCTGACTTTAAAACAAGTACTGTCTTTTATTTTTCTTCTTCTTCTTCTTTGTCATTTGGCTATATTCCGTTAGGGGTCGCCACAGCGGATCAGCCGCCTCCAGCCTGTTCTGTTTGTCACATCAGCATCCCTCGCACAAACAGCCTCCATTATCTCTGTCAATAACGTCCTTCCATCTTTTCTTCGGCCTCCCTCTTCGCCTTCTGCCGGGTACTTCATAACTCAGTACCCTCCTTCCTAAATAATCTACATCACGCCTTGCTATGTGCCCGTACCAGCGAAGTCTTGACTCCCTCATCTTGTCTCCAAGTCTCCAGATATGGGGTGCTTCTCGAATGTGGTCGTTGGGAATTCTGTCTAGTCGAGTCACACCCAGTGACTTCCTCATCATGCGCATTGAAGTCACTTCTAGATCCGCTTTTTGTCGCTGGGTGGTAGCAAGTTTTCAGACCATATAATAGAGCTGGGCACACTTCCGCCTTGTAAACTTTTCCCTTCATTCGTGGAGATATCCTATCCGATTTCCTATCGCAAAGTACCCCTATTACCTTCCTCCAACTATCCCAACCGGCCTTTATTCTCCTCTTTATTTCTCTATCAGAGTTTCCGTCGGCTTGTAGAGTTGACCCCAGGTACATAAATTCGCTTACTTTAGGGATGCCCACCCCTCCCGGCTGTATTCTATCGTTCTGGCTTCCGTCCAAAGCTAGATACTCTGGTTTTTTTCTGGCTTATTTTTATTCCTCGCCTCTCCAAGGGATAAAACCACCTCCCCAGCCGTAATTTAACTTCTCATTCTCACTACACAGTCAAACATCGTCTGCGAACATAATATTTTGAGGAGCATCTCTTTTTACATCATCTGTGAGTCTATCCATTACCACTGCAAACAGGGAAGGGCTTAAAGCCGAGCCCTGGTTCAGTTCTACCTTCACTTCGAAGTAATCTGTGCTTTCTATAGCACTTCGAACACAGGTCTTACTGTCCTTGTACATATCTTGTATTTATGTCTCTTATACTTCTCTGTGATTCCTGACAGTCTCATACAACACCATATCTCCTCTCTGGGTACTCGATCATATACTTTCTCTAGATCGATAAATATGTTGTGTAGTTGTTGTTGGTGATCTCGGTGTTTCTCGTGCAGGATTCCTAACACAAAGAGTGCATCTGTGGTACCGCGTCCTGGCATAAAAACAAACTGTTTGCTGATTTCGATTTCTGACCTAAGTCTTTTGTCCATCACTCTCTCTCAAAACAGCAAAGGCCTTTGGTCCAGTCCAGTGCCAGCGAAATAGTTATCGATCAAATCAAAATAAACGTTATTTTAATAGCGACAGACAGACAGACACACACACACACACACACACACACACACACACACACACACATATACACATAAGGTAAAACACGAAAAATAAGAACTATTAGTTGCATTCATAGTTCTTATTTTTCGTGTTTTACCTTATGTATATTGCTCTGCTATATGCAGTGAGCACTTTTTGATACGAATACACAAAACTACACAAATATATATTTACAAACGTACAAATGCTTGTACTAACACTAAAGAGATCTCCAAGATTTTCGAAATACGGATGAAACAGAAGTAAACTTAAAAAGATAAGTACATCATTTCTTTAACTAAAAGCTTCACGTATTTCACGATCATGCACGCACTAGATGGTTACCGAACAATTTATACCATATAAATCAGGTATTCAGGTATAATTCTCGATACTAATCCTTTATCCTAAAATTCATTAAAGTATATCAATGTAAGTGTACATAGCTATATATATATATATATATATATATATATATACATATATATATATGTGTGTGTGTGTATTGTCTTAAATAATAAAAAATCCCTGTTATTTAATAAATTTTATAGTTGGTTTTAACTTTGATCGCTTTTAATTTTTTACAAAAATAAAAAACATTGTTGTAGTCAAATCAGCTATTTTTAAGAGAATTGTTGTAATTTTTTTATTGACACAAATTTATTATTACTTCTTCCTTCAGATCTTGCCGTGGTCTTCATGTCTCACATTCTCTTAATTTCAATTTCTAGATCTTTATACTTTGAGAGTTTCACTGTCACTTTAATAGGTGTTTCTTTCCGTGGGGAGAGACATGTCAATAAGCTGAAAAGTTTCCTCTTTTTGTCCTGTGCTACTATCTCAGGCCTATTGGTCTTGATTTCTTGGTCGGTTTGAATCGGCATGTCCAATAGTATGGTAGCTTCGTTGTTTTCCATTACTCTTGTTGGTTCATGTTCGTAACAGTTGTCATGTTCCTTGATGTTAAAGTGCTTTCAGATTTCCCAATGGATATAGAGGCTGCTGCTTTGTTATGCATTTGTGTCTATTCTGAGCATCCTGAGGCAAGATAATCAATTGTTTCTTGTTTTTTCTTGCAGATCACGCGCATTGGGTTGGTGCCATCTTTCAAGATCTCGATAGTAATTAGTTATTAAGCACTGATCTTAAGATACTATGATAAATCTTTCGGTTTTTGATTTTATGCCTGAGGTTTTAAACCATTTGTTTGTTTTGAATTTTTCCGAATCTTGGTTATTTAAGCCCTTTGAATATGGCACACGCAGACGCTTTTCTTTCCACTTGCTCTGTAGTTATAGATGTCTCACTGTAGCTTCAGTAATTCAACACACGGTGAAGAATTTTTGCCGTTCCTAGTAGGCACATTTTCTGAAGTGTTCTCATAATAGGCTGATTTTGTTGAGCCAAAGCTTGAAACACTTTGAAATGATCCCAAGCGTTCCAATGATGATGGGAATGACTTTGGTGTTATTACAATCCCAAATTCTTATTATTTCCCATTTCAACTCCTGATAGTTGGTAAGTTATTCATTGTCGATCATACGGACTCCTGTGTCAAAAGAGTAGGCAACGATCGAACAAGATCCTGGTTGTTTGTTTAGGATTAGAATGTCCGGCTTATTACGTTTAAGTTTTTTATTAGTTAGTGTAAACATTCCGTCACTACAAACGCAACCGTTTCCTCACGGTCCCCACTAAGTCTACAAGGTTGGTCTCTGTTTCGTCAATGCGAAACTGTATCGATTTTGTTCTCAAAGGGTGCTCTTGGGCAGCCATCATCATTCCCCCGGTTGCTTTCTTCAGGTCGCCATTCGTTAACCCGTTCCATGACTATTTATCTTTAAACTCAGTGTTTTCGAAGAAAACACTATGCAGTGCTTTACTCGTCAACCTGTTGCTTTGCTCTTGACTAATTTCACTCCTTGTTTTATACTGATCGATTACTTCCTCCTGCATCATAGGTTTCCCCATAGGTTCTCCGCTTTCCGACACATGCTTGTATAAATAGTTCTTTCAGGGCACAGTCCTCAACACTAATCATGTCTCTACCACCATCAGATCATTTAATGTAGAGTCTGTCTACATGGCCTCCTTTGTAGAACATGCCATGGATGGCCAAAGATTCTCGCGTTTTCCTATCAAGCTCTTTCAGTTCGTTCAGTTAGATTTCACTTAATTATTCTTGCATTATACCTGATGAGAGACATAGCCCGAGAGTTGATAGCATTAACAACATTTTTACTGTTCAATTGAGACTTTAGTATTATCACATTTCATTAGTATTATATGTTTTGATTTTACTATATTTTCAATCTATTTTTGCATCTGTTGAACTGAAACCTTCGACCATTGACTGCGTAATTAGATTTATGAACAATTCCATTTATGAATACTTTAAAGATACATGAGAAACTACAAACAAGAACTTTGATGAGGGATTCCAAAGGAAATATCTGGACCACAAAGTTAAGCAATTAAAAAAGGTATTAAAATCACTTAAAAAAAGCAACGCATCAGTCATGGAAATCAAATACGTTTCCCATTTGCTTCGCCAAAAACTGACTTCTTCCCATCACAATCACACTCTATCTAACCACGATAACTTCATCACTTCATCTCCAAAAACTTTTGGGGCTACGTAAAGCGTGTGCTGCAAAAAAGGTCTACAATACTTCCATCCTTCTCGAAAGTCTGTTGCACCCAATAATTTTCAAAAATACTATCATCGACAATTCCTAACAAACACTTTACAATTCCATCCTGGGTACCGACTTCTAACGAACCCGAGCACCCTTTCAAAACTGATCCTCCATCATGTCAAAAAAATTACATCAGTTATTCATCGTATGAAGTCATCTGCCTCACCATGCCCACCAGATAAAATATCCATAATTTGCTTTAAACGACATCCCTATCTACGGTCTTTCCTCGCAGAAATAATTAAATCATATGGATGTCAGGCGAAGTTCCAACTGAATGGAAAAAGGCCTGTACGATTTTAATACATGAAACGGGTAACACCGATGACCATTGTAACTTTCGACCAATTACTCTTCAAACCGTTTCATTAAAAGTTTTTACATCCTGTTTGCGTGACTCAGTATTTGAATACCTGAAAGATAATAACTTCGTTGAACATCAGATTCAAAAAGGTTTCACTTCTAAGATCTCGGGTACTTAAGAACATATTGCAATGATACCACATGTAATAAACAAGGCTCGCACCAATCAATGCTACCTAGTCAATGCTCTTTTAGACTTAAAAAATGCTTTTGGTGAAGTTCACCATAACCTAATAACATCTGTTCTAGTTCACCATCACATTCCAGGCAAAATTAAGTCTTAGATCGCCAGTCTTTACACTGAATTTACAACAACATTTACCACTGATCATTTCAAAACTGAAGCCATAACAGTCCGTTGTGGGCTTTTCCAAGGTGATTGTCTTAGTCCACTACTCTTTAATATGTGTTTTAACACATTCATTCAATATATTAGGGCTGAAAAATACAACCAACTTGGTTTTTCAACTCACGATAAGAACGACCGCATGTTCAATCCTGTACACTGCGGTCATTACAAGTGGGGAAAGAGAGAACCAGCTTGATGGGTCAACATGATCATAAGGGTTGATAAATGTGCCACATTCAGTATCAAAAAATTCACAACAAGATCTTTTCAATTTTAACCTAAGCGTTTTGTTAATAATGAAACTGTACCTTCTGTAGCCATGGGAGATGCCTTTAAGTACCTCGGACGTTACTGTGACTTTGAAATGACCAATCAATCGCACAAATCCAAGCTTCTGTCTGTTCTACTAGATCTTCTTAAACAAATTGATTCTTTACCTATTCACCCAAAACACAAACTGTGCCTCTACAGTGAATTTGCCCTCCCAAAGGTTTCCTGGCACCTTGCTGTTTCAAATGTTTCTAAAATTTGGGTACCATATAATAATATCCCAACATTGTGGAAAAACACAAGCAACCGAACCAGTATACAACACGATATTTATAAAAATACAAAAGAAGTTATGAAAGCTGTGCAGATAGAACACAAGGAACGTTTACAAATTCATCTTACTAGTCAAGGTACAATTCTCTCATTTCTGTTTGATAACGCTACTTCAAAATATAACAAGTTTTGGTCTTAAGTTCAAAGTAAGCTCCCCAAGAACATCTTTAGCATTACCATTCGTTATTTGAATAACACCCTTACAACTCGTAAAAATCTATCCAAATCGAACCTCAGCCTATCTTCTTCTTGCTCTTCCCGCTTTGAAACAGAAACCCTTCTTCATGTTGTCGCCAGCTACAAAACGTACCTTGAAGAAGGTCGATATACTTGGAGACACAACTCAGCATTACAGTTTACAGCAGGTTCTCTCAAATCTCTTGAAGGCTGTACAATATACGCTGATATCTGTGGATTCCTATCACCATGCTTTATACCTGGAGATGCCTTTCTACCTGCTTTGCTGTTAGTTACTCCACAACAACAGTTATACATACTTGAATTGGAGGTTGGGTATAAAAGAAACCTGGATAAAAATGCTTCTCGCAAATATAAAAAGTATCGTTCTTTGATTCGTGATTTAAATTCCGGCTTTTCAAAAGTTAGTTTCGTAAATCTCTCCATGACCTCTTTAGGTATATTCGGTGAATCTTGTATAACTTTCAGTAAAATGTGCAATGCTTTGAACATCGACAACAAACACAAGCGCTTTCTTTCAATCAAACTTTCCAATATAGTCATTTGCACCACATACAACATATTCTGTCGTTGAAACCAACCATGGACAAACCCTGAACTATTGTCGTTTTATTAATTCTGTTAGTAATATATTTAATTTTGTTAAACAGGCAAGCCAATGCAAATTACCTTGATTAGTGAGGTTTGTAATTGCATTTGTTCAGATGAAAAAGAACAAAAAGTTTCCATTATTATCGAGTTGGTACACGGTACCTAGAGGTGGATGGGTGAAAAACCCACATTCCGCACCTAACAACTAGCCAGGTAAGTTGAATATAGGCACATATGCTGTAGCTACATCAGTGAGATAAAGCAGATAACCGAAATGAAATGTCAACATCACTTCAACTTTGTAAGTGCCATCCCAGAACAAGCGAGGAAAAGTATATTGCTCAAACGGTTGTTGTATGACAACAAGTAATGACTGCAACACTTCCTACTCCCAGTCAGATAAATGACAATACATGCAAAGGTATCCTAATACTATGATATATAGATATTCTAGTAAAATGTGTCTGATGTTCCACCATGTAATTCAGACTGGATATTTGTTATGGACTTGAATGGTGACAAAAACAAAAATAAATAGGCTCAAAAAGCCATGTTGTAATGTATCTCAAAAGGCATACATTATTGTTATTATTATTATTATTATTATTATTATTATTATTATTATTATTATCATTATTATTGAGTGGTGGAGCAATACGTGCCCATGGGGGACTCAGGGGTAGAAACCCCAGCAAACCCATTCGACTACCAGACCGATAAGGGTAAGCTGGGTGCATGCATCACACCCAAGTGTGTCCGATATTGATGTTAATTAAAACAGCACATTGCCTTGCAGTTGGGGCCTGGTTAGGTTTCCCAGTTTAGGTGACCTATTCTGCTTAAAACGGTCTCTCTAGCGAGGCTTTTTTCAAGGCCTTAGGACTAAGTAACAAAGTATGAACACGGTACTCAGCCCTTCGGAACAAGAGATCCACGCTCACGACACTTAGATATGATGCCCCCCCCCCACTACTCATGCCCGTTAAACACAAAGGCGTGATGTGTCAGCCCTTTCGGGATATGCACAACCGGTTAAGGTCAGGCAACTGACTGGCAAGTTTGCGGTTTGAGCAGGAATGTTTCATCTAAGCCATTCATAATTACCAGGCAAAACTAGTTCTTGTACCCCACCAATCAATTAAGATCAGAGGTCATACGTTTTACGACGTTACGCCACTTGCTGACAGTAATAGTCAGTGCCTGGTGTAATTATCAGGGCAATTTGACTACACAGGGCAGGGGGGGTCAATGTCCCTTTCCAGCAGTACCAGGTAGTACTAAGTTAAGCCGTTAAGTACTACGTTCAACTTTTCCCACTGTTCCTGCCAGGTTTACCCAGCTCGACAAGGGCAGGGGCGCTGCTCCCTGAGGAATTGCCAGGCGACCCGCTGGTCTGGGCACTTTCCGTCTACCCTTTATTATTATTATCATTATTATTATTATTATTATTATTACTATTTGGGTTTCTTTAATCTTCTTGGTTGGACTAATAGTGCCGGGTCCAACCCATGGGCCTAAGGAACTAATAGGTTATGCCTTACAAGACCTGCTATTCACTATCATCATCATCACCATCATCATCATCGTTTTCTAAAAGTTAGGATGTTTCTTTGTGATTACTGACTTTTCTCCCATAATTTGGTTCCATTATCTCCACTTGACTCGACCATGTGTATCCTTAAAATCCAAATCAACGTAAGCACATTTTCTCTTCATCATTGGTTTCCACGACGTCAGCTTGCATCTTTCTTTTCCTCCCCTTCCTTCAACATCAAAATTCCATGCCTGTTTAATAAAATCGTCATCATCTTTTCTCAGAACATGACNTTTTATCGACAGTACTCTTCTTAGGATGTCCAAGGTCGTAAGAGAATCATTTCCTGAATTTCGAACGTGTTGACAGGGATTATATTTGTGTACTTTTTAATTCCTTTCTTAACAAGACCTGCTATTCACTATCATCATCATCACCATCATCATCATCGTTTTCTAAAAGTTAGGATGTTTCTTTGTGATTACTGACTTTTCTCTCATAATTTGGTTCCATTATCTCCACTTGACTCGACCATGTGTATCCTTAAAATCCAAATCAACGTAAGCACATTTTCTCTTCATCATTGGTTTCCACGACGTCAGCTTGCATCTTTCTTTTCCTCCCCTTCCTTCAACATCAAAATTCCATGCCTGTTTAATAAAATCGTCATCATCTTTTCTCAGAACATGACCAAACATCTCAAACTTCCTTGTCTTTCAGCTTCAACAACTGCATCGTTTGAACTCAACTTTTTTTATTAGTTTCTTCATGTTCACCCTATCAGCAAACCGTAGTCGACACGTCTTCACATCATAATTCTCTCATCTCTTCTCAAAACATCTTCTTCAACTAATTTCATCACTCATGTTTAAGATCTATGTCATGATACGTTTCATACACACACACACACACACACACACACACACACACACACACACACATGTTGTATATTCTTCCCTTGGGGTTCCAAGTGTAACTTTCCCCACATGAACGGGACGTATGGGTGTTAAATGTGTTCCAGACCAATCTTACTCTCTTAGTTGCAGCTAATCCACTACCTCTATCCAAAATCTTTGTTTTGCCAAAACTCACTTGTCGTTTTAAATGCTGAATCCCAACGGTTAAGCTGAATTTTCAGCTGCTCTATCGATTCTGGCATCAAAGCTGGATCACCTGTTACAACAATTCATACAAGTCATCTCTCCGAGTGGATTCTGACATTATTTCTCAAACAATTGCAAATAAGAGTGGTAAAAGGGCAGATCCTTGATGAACACCAACCTCAACGTAAAACTCTCTTAAGTATCCATCACCAACTTGTGCTCTTGTCTTGGGTCCTTTGTACAAACTCATCACTGCTTGCACTAAACCATCCGGAACATTTCTCTTGCTCAAGCCCAATTCAATGACTTTTCTGAAAACTCGATCTAATGCCTTACTTAAATCAACAAAACACATGAACAACCATTTTTCTCTTTTCAAGGCAATACTTTTGCAGTTTTCTAACAATATAGATAGCATTAACTGTTCCTCTACCAGTAACGAAACCGAACTGCATTCTGTTAACTTACACAATATTTCTAAATCTTCTCTTTGATAACTTCTCTGCAACTTTCATACACTATTCTAATAGTTTAACTCTTCGGTACGAACTACATTCCATGACATCACCTTTCCTCTAAAATACGAATGACTGAACTGACCCCTCTCCCCCTAAGTCCTGTGAAAATCATCATCATTCAGGATACAATTTGGTAATTGCCTATTTTCCATGTTGAAACCCTGCTAAATGCTCTTCGACAATTCTAAACGGCCTACTAGCTTTACCATTCTTCATACTTTCTTATGTTTTTTTCTCAATAATTTATGTCTTAAATTGGGCCTTTATAAATGTTCTTCATTTTGAATACCTTCCACATCCTCTTTCCAAACTCTTTTTAGGTTATCCTTAGTAAATAAAAACACCGCGCTTGGGTTGCAGTCAAAATGGGGCTGAAGAAATCTGTAAAGAGTGAAATACAAGAACTATGGTGGAAAAGGCGAATAGAAAATGATAGTAAAGGACTGAGAAAGGGCGTAAATATTTTGGAAAGAGAACGCAATGGATAGTTGAGTGAAAGAAGCAAGGAAAAACTTAGTAATCTCTTAGTAACAAAGTATAGAGTTAAAAGGACAGGATTAACACCGGTGCTTGAAGAGTTAAAACAAAAAATGTTGGCTAAAAGTGCCAAAATCACCAATTATGAACAAAGAATAGATCAGTAGAGGATCACCAAATTGTACCCTGTTGACAAAAAGGGCCTATAATGAACTGAATGGAAAAGAAGGAAGAGGAGGTGAAATTCCTGATGCAGAAGAAAGGAAGGACTTTTTGGAGCAGGACATGGAGTCTTCAAAATAATTACAATAAACAGGCTGAGTGGCTCAATAATATGAAGGAGGAGATCAATATCAGGCATGAGCAGGACAAGATGATCAATAAAGATAATGTGAAAAATCAATGTAAAGCAATGCCAAACTGGAAAGCATCAGGAAAGGATGGAGTGCAGAGTTAATGTATAAAAAATATCAATAACCTGCATGAAACAATAGCCAAACAAATGTTTGATATTTGGGAAGGAGTAACTGAAATACCTACCTGGATGCCAAACGGAAGGACTGATTTGTACCAAAACGATACTGCAAAAGGAAAAGCTGTTGACAACTTTCGTCCTAATACGTGCTTCCCTTAATGTGGAAGTTGTTGATGAGAATGATAGGTGAAGACATTCAGATGTACTTAGATAACGAACGTATTTTTCCTGAATAACAGAATGGGTGTAAAAGTTGATTGACAAAACTGTCTTAACAAATTGCCAGAAGAGGCATACGAATCTAGCTATGGCGTCCATTGATTACAAAAAAGGTTATTACTTTATTCCCCATAGCTGGATAAACGAATGTCTGGAAAATAGGATAAATGGATAGCTAAAAATGTTCGACAGTTAGACAAAGAAGCATGGAACAGTGGAGACTCTTACTCACTTCCAAAGGAAAGAAACTATGTGATATAGCTATAAATGGAGGAGTCTTTCAAGGAGATAGCCTTTCTCCCTTATTATTTATTATAAGCATCAAAAGGAATTCAAGTTGAATCACCTATTCTTTATGGATGATCTGGAACTCTATGAGAAAAGTGAAGATTAAATTGATTCTCAAACGAGGAAAACTTATCAAATTCGATGGAAATTAGCTTCCAAATAAAGAGATGATGAAAGAAGTAGATGATAAAGGCTATACATATCTTGGGATACTAGAATTGGATAAGATGAAGGAAAGTGAAATGAAAAAGAAAATTACCAACGAATACACGAGAAGACGTAGGTTGATCCTTAAATCAAAACTGAATGGGAAGGATAAAATTAATGCAATCAATATCTGGGCAGTTGCTTTAGAGAGATGTGGAGCAGGTATTATTGGTTGGAAAAGCAGTGAATTGAAGAACTTAGAAAAATACGAAAAACCATGGCTATGTATGGCGCCTTTCATCCTAAAAGGTTATATCTGAAGGGAAGAGGGTCAGGGATGGATGGGTAGGGAAATGTCTGTTAAAGGGGAAGAAAATTGCCTTGGTCTATATTTAAAGAACTCTACTGAAAAACTAGTAGTAGGTGTGAAAAGAGCAGAAATTTATACATTGGAAACTTTGTAAAAAATATGGTTTAGAAAGACAAGATAAGTGGTGCGATCATATTCCAGAAGGATCTGTTAAAAACAATGCATGGAATATTCTTTGGGGGATGAATATCCAATGTGATAACGAAAGAAAGGCAAGGCGGCTGAATATTGTTCTTATATGAATTCGGCAGAATGGAATTCAGAAGGCAGAATGGAATTTGGCATAAGCAAATGCGTAATTCTAATCATGAAAAATGGGAAGCATGTTAGAAGTGAAGGGATAGAATTGCCTACTGCAGAAAGAATGAAAGAAATAGATCTTGATAATGGATACAAATACCTCGGTGTACTTGAGGTAGATAACATGAAAGACAATACAACGAGAGAAGAAATAAGGACGGAATATCTTAGAAGACTAAAAAAAAATTTACAAATCAAAGCTAAACAGTAAAACACTATAACTGCTATTAACGCTAGGGGAATATCCGTAAGTTATAGCACGGGAAATATAGAATGGAGTATAAAATGACTTAAAAAAACTAGACAGGAAAACCTGGAAAATGCGGACAACCTATAGTATGTTTCACAGGAGGGGGGATGCAGAACACCTTTATCAGAAAAGGTCGAAAGGGGGCAGAGGTCTAATAAGTGTAGAAGACTGTGTAATGATGGAGCAAAACTGCTTGTATAAATACTTGCAAGAGAGCGAGGAACAAACGTTGGTAGAGGTAAGGAAGGAAAAGATTATAGATGAAGGGGCGAATAAAGTTGCAATTCTAGAAAAGAGAAAAAACAACGTCTGACAAAAACAATTACACAGCGTCTTCCACACCAACACCAGTTTCAAAACCGACGTAGTTGGGATTGGTTAAAAACTGGTGACCTGAAGAAGGCCACAGAAGGTATTCTGATGGCAGCTCGAGAGCAAGCCATCAGAACCAAGTCAATCAAACATCATATTGACAAGGATGGTACTTCCCCTATGTGTCGACTGTGTGGTGATCGTGAAGAGACAGTTGCCTACTTGTATCTGAATGTAGAGCTCTGGTTCAGAGACAATACAAAAACTGCAGGCACAATAAAATCGCACAGGTTCCACACTGGCATACATGTAAAGTCCAAAACATTGAACATTAAAAAATTTGGTATGATCACCATCCAGAAGATGTAATTGAAAATGAAAAAGTGAAAATACTCTGGGTCATAAAAATCCAGACTGATAAGCTTTTAGAACATTTAAAGCCTGAAAGTTTTCGATAGAGAAAATAGGAAATATACGATAGTTGATGTAGCTTGCCCCTCTGATACCTCTGATCCCTCTGAGTCATCGAAAATGAGAGAAAAAATCAACAAATACCAGTAGCAGTAATAGTAGTAGTAGTAGTAGTAGTAGTAGTAGTAAGTAGTAGTAGTAGTAGTAAGTAGTAGTAGTAGTAATAGTATAATAGAACTAATAGTGTAAGTAACATAAGTAATATCTATAAGTTTAGCTTGGAACCTTATAAAAACCAGACAGCACTATAAACGATAGAAAACAGGGCATGCTCTGTTTGAGCCTAAAAAGTTATTTCCGCTTTTCAAAGTTATCGGAATAAAAGCAAGGTGAACGTGGTAAGGTGTCATTATTCAAATGTGCAAATGACTGAAAATTTCTTCCCATCGTTTTACCATCTACTTTGGAGTAATGAAAATTAAACGATCCTAACTTTCCTCCTCTTTACTTCTAGATTTATTGAATCCAGACTTAAGTCTTTAATAACTGTATCTGTTTTACAAGGCAAAGTATAAAAATGTTGAAATTGCTGTTCAGTAGTTCTGGTTGACTAAGACGTTTTCTTACCTCTGCTGAAACTCATAACTCATTTTCTCTTCCAGTTTCCGTTTTTGAAATTCGATAGCCGATTTTGTATCGTCAGAAATAATGATTTTTAAATGAAATTCGTTGACGATTACTAACTCAATTTCACGTCTATTACTGTTACAACAAATCTAGGTAAGGAATTAACTAAAAATATTTTACGTAGATAACGCTTATCATAAGCTATGGGCTAAAACTCAGTTCTGCCAGATATAAATATTAATATTGGAAATTTTTGCTAATATTAGTTGATGAAGAATCAAATTTCAAACATGGGAAGTTTTTTGTTTAATTCTTCCTGTAAACGTTTAATGCTCAACGTATTTCAATTCAAAAACTTTCAAAAATTTATAGGTATAGGCAAAAACGAAAGAAAAATATTTAAAAATTGATGTAATCTATCAGTAACAGCGCAAGAGATCATTTTTTCTAATTTTGAATATCTGGTCTAAATTTGTATTTAAAGTGTAAAAATTACCAGCTTTAAATTAAAAAGGAAACGTTAGTCGGATAATTAAATATGAAATACGCTACATTGAATCGCCACATCAAATATCACAAAAATCGTTTATTATCGCAATTCTTCAATTTTACGCGAGGTAACTCCATTGAGAATAATTTTCAAAATACTCCTTCGACTTACATTTAGTTTCAAATCTACAAAAACGGCCAAAGCGCAAAATACTTGAACAAAGTACAGGACAATATATTAATGTACATCTCGTACACTTTCTTGATATTTTATGTTGGTTTGAGGCACCTGCCTTGGTTTTAGGAAATGGTTTCAAAAATCTAACATAAAACTGCTACACTAAAATATTTATCTTTCAATATTTTCATCAATATTCGTTGTTATGCAGAATGTCAAATAATAAACCAGACTAAACTACTAATATTCCTTTTCGACGACAA
>RDPX01000416.1:424105-433549 GCA_003991215.1 Morbakka virulenta
AGTTTAAAGCTGTGGGAAAAGGTTTCTGCTGTCCCCGGGGCTTCCCTTTTCCTATTCTTCAATCTGTAAATTCCTTCTATATTCCTTCCTTGTATAAATTATATGTATCTATATACCTTTATTCTCTTTTCTGGTTTGTAAGATAGTTTGTTTAGTCCAAGTGTATTCGCTATTTTTTCAAAATGCGGGATAAATAAAGGCATTGCACGATTGGTGGACAAACTAACAAATTCCTATGATTCTGATTATATCGATAATTAATCGATATATCCTTGGGAAATTAAAACTTTAAATCAAACAAAATACGAGTTTTTTATTTTGGTATTATTAAGGTATTTTAGAAAAGCCAAAACAATCGCTTCTCTTTAAGTTGGTAATCACAAATACAGTGTTGTACCATTAAGCCACGAATGTTGGGAGCCAAATTTCAGGACCGTGACTGAAGTGATACGTGGCTTCACGTACTTGTGAAGTGATAAGGTACGTCAGGTTACAATATCATGTAGATCGTGGGCGCAAAATAAATGACACTTCCTTTTCAAAAGATACAAATAAATAAAAAAGTATGCCAAATAATTTTGTTGTGTTTTTATTGCATGTATGATAGCAGATTAACAATATATATATATATATATATATATATATATATATATATATAGTTTTAGAGTACAAATTAAATGTGAACGTTGTATGTCATGCAATTTGCTTTAAAAAACCGTTGATGCTACGGGTTTTTTTTTGCTGTTATACTACTTTTTCTTTGCATTCCATGGAACATTCTGTAGTTGCAGAACTTTTATTTAATCTCCTGTGCTCTCGTAGAAATCAATGCTGTACTTCAGACATTCTACTAGCCAGGTTGCTAACTTGGGTGGTGGGCAGGTATCTGGCTTTGGTTTCAAATCTTGTTGTTCATCTTTTAACGATCCAGACACAGGTGGGTTATCATCAACAGTTGCTAAGTTTGAAAATATTTCATGTATTGTAACATCTTATGTTACTAGATTTAAGAGCTTTATAATGTCATGAGTCGTAAGCTTTCGACTTATGACATGATAATGCTCTTACATCTATGGCTTCCTCTGAGTCCATCAAGTTCAGAATTTTCAGGATCTTCTGTTACTGTTGTGCGAAGTATATCTGCAGCTACCCGTGCTTTTTTTTAAGCCTACAAAGTCGAACTCTTCTTCAATGTCATTCACCTCTGAAGATCTAAGGTCTTTGCCCCAACATTTGTTGATGCAATATGCGCTGATTGCTTCCCAGGCTCTGTTGCAAAGATATGACGCATCCTTGACGTTCAGACTCCTGAGATACCCTGGCGCTGTGGTGTCTTCCTGCACACGAACTTTAATGATTTCATGTCGGTAGTTTGATTTGAATGTGCGTATGATTCCCTGATCATGAGGCTGCACCAAGGAAGTAGTGCTCTTGGGGAGATAATACATGAAGATTATCTCAGCCCTGGACCTGAGGCTCTCTCACGGCTGGTGGATGTGTCAGGCAGTTATCTGATGATATGACGGCTCGTTCCTCTAACCCCACACTTCTTAAGTGGACACACTGATGGGACAAAGTGTTGGTGGAACCATTCTTTTATCCCGTCATCTATGCATTTTTGCTATTCTCATACAAAACTGGTCATTCTTTCATGTTTTCACGGTGAAAATATCTTGGGAATCTAAGTTTGGCAAAGGAAAGTGATTTGCAATTGTGACTGCCTGTGACATAAAAGCAATGTTATCCTCTCTTGCATGCTTTCAAATCCTTGTCTGTTGCTCTTATCTTTTTTAGTTCTGGTGTTCTCTTGAGCAACTTAAAAGAATATATCAGTAGATAATTTAACATGTAATAAAGTGAAAAACAAATATTTCATGTTTGGCTGGGTTGGGGTTTTAGTATTATCCATTAATGGTCATTTAAAGTAGGAAAGAGCAGAAACAGTTAAGTATTTTGTGTCTTCAAAGCTTTAAATCGTCTTTCAACAAAGCAGTTCAAATAACGTTTTAAGCGTCATCAGGTCGGAAAAGACACAAGAGGAAACAATACAAGTCTTTTTGTTGCTGGGAAAAAGAGCAGAAACTCGCAAGCAAAAGTTTCCCTTTCAGGAAGCTCAAACTTTTAAAAAAACTGCCAAAGGCCTTTCGAGACAAAGGATCTCCGGTATGTTTCAAACACAAATTAAGCCATTATAAATTTTAAGGAAACTGCAATACTTTTAGGAGTCGCTTGGATGTAATTTTGTATCCTTATTTTATACTTTTTAAACACGTACTTGACTGATAAGCGAATTTCCGTTCAGGGCAAGTAAACCTATATAAAAATTACTTATTACTACCTATTCCTTGACCAAATACGGGCAGATGAACTCTGTTTGCATCCTAAGACTATTTGCTCATCAAGTCGTCTATCTAATTTTTTTTCACCCTAAAAAGTGACTGTTCGGCAACTTGACTTCATACAAAGACACAGACACGCACACACAACAAAAACACACACTAGACACAAAGACAACATAGTCACTAAGTGTCACCAGATGTACATAAATCGATATCTGTACTTATTAAGCCGTTATCGTTACTATATCTGACTCCGTCAAACACTTTTTTTGCTCTCTCCTAAAAGAAAATGTTAAAACCTGTTTTCATTGTTTTTTGTTAAATAATGTATTGGATGAACGTGTAGTGGCCCTCTTTACTTCAAAATTACAAATTTCCAGTAAAGTAGAAAGGTCTCGTTTTCTCCTCTATGGAATTGTAATTGGTTTTCGTTGTGCCAAGTATGAGTTTAAAAAAATCTGTTTCTATTTTTTTCATGCTAACCAATCGCTGTACTTATGATAGTTAAAGAGTTATGAAGACGGAATCCAGCAGTGCAGTCAAAACGGATATTATAACTTCTAAGACATCTCATCAGATGGACAAAGCTTTTCAATTATCACGTTAAGCCTCCAAGAGGCAGAAATTAAAAGAAGTATCTAGACAAACTTAAAGTAAACCTTATCCTCGAAAACTAATTAAGAAATATGTATTCGAAAATATGAATTTTACAAAGGTTAAGAAAAATGTTTTATCTCTAAGAATACGAGCTTCAGAATATGGTGATATGTCAGATTCAGCTACAAGAACATTGCTTTTCGATTGCTGACACATATAAATAATATTTCCTTTTCCATATGTTCATTTCCTCTACGACTTATATTCTGCCACTTTAGGACTGCACTACATGTTTTTCTCGTTTCCTTTTTTAATAATCTTGAAACTGTGGATTCTAAGGAATTAGCAGGGATTAATTTTAAAAGCAATTGCAGTGTCGCTTTTCTAATGTTTTCATTATCAACTGAATCAGCAAAAATCCAGGGGAAAATTACTTAGGATTAGACGTCTTTGGGGAAAAATGTACTATTTAATTACATTTTCTAGTAATCTAATCAGGTTATACCAAATTTTAGCACTGGTAAGCTAAACTGAAAAAATAATATCTGAAATAGACATTGACATCCCAGTCTCTCTATATAGACTCTACAAGGAATTCCTTTTATTCTCTAGTTAATATTTTCACTGCTTTACTATTGTTTTGTGTAAAAATTATTTATAAAGGCAAAATAAGGCCACTAAATTATAACATACATTCCATCCTGTAGTACACATGTTGGAGTATTTTACCACCAATGGGAATAAGACTAAATGCTGTGGCAAGTCGAAGCTTATTCACATTCATTATTGCACATAACTACACTTCAGAACAATCTCCCTCTTCAAATAAAATTTTCAAATACCGCTCTGTAACATCGAAATCAAGATTTTCATTTCAAAATAAAAATTTCTATATCTTTCAAAGGAAGTCTTATTTTTCTTTGTGAATATTCATGTTTTCACTAACCAGACAGACAATGATAATAGCTGTATATATTTAATATGTATGAGCCGACATTTTCTGTATCTGAATGAATATTCATACTACAACAGAATAACACGATATCTGACCATGTTCTCCAGTATGTTTGCTTGGTAACTCCGGGTAAACAAGCTTTGATCCTGTGCTGCGATGATGAAGCCTTCTGTCTCTGCCTTGAATCCTGCACTCCTCAGCCACTGATGAATTGCATATTGATCTAGATCAGCGTGTTGGCTTCGGAGAGCGTACTTTCCTTGCAGAGCTTTCTAGCTGCAATGATCGGCAAGCTGTTTCTGTGGTTTCCTATTTGCATTCATTTTACCTTTCTTCGCAGTTACTCTTGCTTTACGTCCATCTTCATCTTCTTTGGTTATTTCTACACCTAGTTCGTTTTCAAATTTCTGGTAATCTTTTGTAAACCGAGTGCAGTTTTTTACTCTTTTCATGCCTGGTTACTAGATTTAACATCCAATCATCTTTTGATTCAAGATGTTGTTTTATTCCAATTGTTGTGGTTTTATAAGGCATTTCAAGTTATATGAGTCAACAACAAATAGAGACGATCAACATCTCCTTTGGAGTGGAGGATACAGTCCATACGTTTAGTGTCAGGAAGGTTTCAGTGTATTATGTGGTAGCTGTATTGTACAACTGGTTACAGCAAGGCTATTTATCGCCTCAATTCTGTTTCAACATTTAAGCTCGGGTTTAAGCACTAATCTAACTCTTCGATAGTATTCCTTACAAATTTTCTCCTCCATTCACTCCAAAGTATTTGTACAATTCCTCAGAATAAAGATCTTTGATTGTCGTGTCTGGGTCGAGATCTATGGATACGGTTTTCGCTAGCTAGTCTTCCTCGTGAGAATGTAGCTTTTGCGCACTTATCAAGGCCAAATTCCATAGAATTATCATTACTGAACTGATTAACGGTAATTTGCAACCCTGCTAGTTGTTGATCACTTTTTGCAAAAAGTTTCGTGCCATCCATATAGAAAAGGTGGTTAATTTACTTGTCATAGATCGTGTAACCACAGTTAAGTTCGCTGGACAAGGGGATAAGTGATACGCAGAAGAGGAGTTGGGAAAGAGAGTCTCACTGGAAGATGCCACGTTTGATTTTAATAGGGTTAGATTTAGTAGTTACACCATCGTGCGAGAGAAAAAGAGAGGTGTTCCACTTTGACATACTTTTCTTTGAAAAATTTGTAATTTTTGGTGATATCTTCTACATTTTAAGGCTTTTAATAATCCAATCATGTGGAACACTGTCAAAAGCTTTGCGATAATCAATCCATGCTGTGCTTAAGTTCTTACCCTTTCGCCTGCAGTCCTCTAGAATCATGTTGTTTATTAGAAGCTGATCCTTGCATCCATATGAGTTCCTTTTGCAGCCTTATTGTTCCTGAGGAATAATCACGTTTTGTTCAAAGAAATTATACATTCTGTCACTGATTACTGATGTTAAAACTTGATAGATTATGGTCAAGCACGTAATAGAGCGATAGTTTTTCGGGTTCTTAGTGTCGTCTGATTTCGGAAGAAGATGTGTTTAGCCTTGTGTTAACCAAGCTGGTAAGGTTGTTGTTGTAGTGATGATTACATTTAAAGATGCCGTTGGGTGTTCATGCATTTCACCTTGAGAGTTCAGTCAGACATTTGTAATCTTATCTGATCTCGGGGATTTTCACTTCTGCGACTTCGCTAGGGCCAGGCGCAATTCCTCGATCGTAATAGATTTTTACTGTTGCTCTTCGACCTCACTCATCCTTTCCTGTTTTTTTCCTTAGCTCAGATGCCATTCCAAAAATCCTTCATGTCTTCGTTCTCAGGTGGCGCGTTTATCTCAATCTTTCTCTTTCCAATTTCTCTGCAGGACTTTTTAGGGTCAGTTTTGAAGACCTTGTTCTGTCTATAGAACATATTTCGTTTATCACATCTTTTTGATCGCTGCGCTTTCACTTCTATTTTTTTAAACTTCTTTGGTCGTATCTTGAGAGACTTTATCAGTGATATTGCATTTCCTTTAAATTTTTCTGCTGTTCCCAGTTTCCATGTCCGTTCCCTTCGTTAATTCATCAAGAATTGAAATCTCCGCCCGCAAAGACTCAATTTCCTTCTTTATTTTCATTTTCCATTTTGGTTCCTTATAAACTTGTTTCGGATTATTCTTTTTTATTTTAGTCCCTAGTTTTTGGGTGGCATCATTTGCTGTTGAGTTTATTAGATTGTTGATGGAAGTTAAATCCTTCTGGGTTTCATTAACTATCTTGCTTAGAGTAACGTTAGAAAGCTTAATAGTAAGGTTTGCTTTGGAAGGGAATGTCAGCTTAGGTACTGTGTCCCTCTTTTCCGTCTCAGTCAGTTCAGTGATTGCGAGTTCACGTATTGTATCTTCACGGGCAGCCTGTATCTTTTCTCTATTTTTTTTCAACGCAATCATCAACAACCACAGTTATGTGTACATTTCTATCTAGTTCTTCATTAGCTCCTTCTCTCACTTCACGTATTCTATTCTCAATCAGTGGAGGTATCAAATTTACTAGTTCAACTATAGATTCTTGATTTTCATGTCCAATATCAACCTTAGGTTCCTCAGCAGTTTCATTTCGAATTTCACTCCGTATTAGATCAATTTGCGTGTCATTCGACCGCTTATTTCTAAAAATATCTCGACGCACATTAGCAAGTTTATTAGCATCGATGTTTTTCATGATTGCTTTTCCTACTATTTTTCTCCATTCTGAGTAGGCTGTTTAGTCAGGTTTCTCATAGGGCTCTTTTGAGCCATATAAAATGCTTTTAGAACATTGATATAATCCTCTGTGGACCATCTAACTCTAGGGTCTTTTGATTTTGTGGGCATCACTGTAGGTTCAAGATTAGAAGTATCCTGGTTCTGATTACCCTGCAGATCATTCGCAGGGGAAGAGTTGGACTGAGTCGTATACTTTTCAAACTCAGCCTGGTATCTCCCTTACGATTACTTCCCTTGTTGACACGAGCGACGGACGAGACGGTATGATTTACTTCTTGTTTTCATACATATCTGAATGTATGTTTGCCTTACTACCAAGGGGGTGGGTGTTCCGCGCCAGTAGCCACATAGAATGTCTGGTCCGTGCGGTTTTATTATTTTGTTTATTAATTCAATGTCTCGAGATTGATAATTCTTCTCGGTAATTTTATATGTGATCATGTACATCAACAAGTTGTATGGGCAATCGCACATTCCACACACTCCTACCACAATCAGAATCAGTCACTTATTCCACCCCTCACAATCTTGNACCCTGCAGATCATTCGCAGGGGAAGAGTTGGACTGAGTCGTATACTTTTCAAACTCAGCCTGGTATCTCCCTTACGATTACTTCCCTTGTTGACACGAGCGACGGACGAGACGGTATGATTTACTTCTTGTTTTCATACATATCTGAATGTATGTTTGCCTTACTACCAAGGGGGTGGGTGTTCCGCGCCAGTAGCCACATAGAATGTCTGGTCCGTGCGGTTTTATTATTTTGTTTATTAATTCAATGTCTCGAGATTGATAATTCTTCTCGGTAATTTTATATGTGATCATGTACATCAACAAGTTGTATGGGCAATCGCACATTCCACACACTCCTACCACAATCAGAATCAGTCACTTATTCCACCCCTCACAATCTTGCTATTTCATACTTCAACATTCTGTACTTTTCGATCTTTTCTCTTTCTTTTTCATTTACCCTCACATATCCTGGTATTGCTACATCAATTATTTTCACTTCCCGTTTCATTTTATCTATCACTACAATATCAGGCCTTCTTGCTTCGATAAGCCTGTCGCACTGGATAAATACCACAAGATTTTGGCTACTTCATTTTCTCTTGCGCCCTCGGGCATGCGTTCATGCCATTTATCTACTGCCTCGAGGCCGAGCATTCTACTCAGTCTCCAGTGGACATATCTTGCAACATTATCGTGGCGACGCTTATATTTCTCTTTAAGCCAGCATCCCACATTCACTAACAATGTGTGATACAGTTTCACTTTTCACATTGCATAAACGGCACAAAGGAGATTCACTTGTCCTATCTATATGCAATTTAACACTGTTTGTCCTCAGGGCTAGTTCCTGGGCACTGAAAATAAGAGCCTCTGTACAGCCTTTCAAATCCCCATTTCTAAGCCAACTCCAAGATTTAGTTTCATCTTTTCCATCCATGTCTATTGTCTATGCATCGCCTTCTCCTTCCATGAGTTAACTGTGTTGTCAGCTCCCGTCTTTTTGTAGTCTGCTGGTTCAGTGGATTCCTCGACACCCTTCGCATTCTGATTTCGCACAGCAATAATCGTAGGTTCTGTATGGTGTTTTAAATACCACCAAAGGGCATTTTGCCCAATTTTGTTAGCATTTGTACATCCTGTCAGACCCCGTCCGCATTTACTTCGTGGAACATATAACCTGTATACGTCACTTTTGGGGTGGAGTTCTTTGTACACTGTCATTCTCTTTTTACTTTTGCGGTCCATTCCATCCAACTCGTTTATCGTCCTGTTCAATATCCCAGCACCGTGTCTGAGGGGGTATATGGCCCATGTGTTGATTGCTTTGATCTTGTCTCTTCTATTCAATTTACTTTTCAATATCAATGTGACCTTTCTAATCCTTTCTTAAACATATCAATCATTTCCTCCTGCTTCACTGAGTCTAGTATTCTAGTATTCCAAGGTACTTATATCCTCCTTCATTAATCTCCTTTATCTTTTCCCCCAATGACAATACAATTCCATTTGTTATACTAATTTTTCCTCTTTTCAAGATCAAAATTTTCAAGATCAAGATCATTTCTTAATTTCAAGTTCCATTTTTATATCATGGCTAAATATTTCAACTGTAGATATTAGCACATTCCTTCCGATAAAGATTCAAATCATCCAAGAATAAAATGATTCAATTTTTCACCACTTTCATCCAAGAATAACAAATCCCTACCTAGTACATGACCAGCAGTACTAGGCAGTACTAAGTTAACCCGGTCAATTAAGACAAGTTCAACTTTTTTCACTGTTCCCGCTAGGTTTACCCAGCTCGACTAGGGCAGGGGCGCTGCTCCCTGAGGAATTACCAGGCGACTTGCTGGTCTGGGCACTTTCCGCCTATCCTTTATTATTATTATTATTATCGTTAAAATCTGTTTTCATCACAGGCAGATGTTATACCGAGTATTTGTAAGAGAGCCGGTTACAACAAGTAACCAAAGGTCTCTCACATCCTTTCCCTAATTCAGTACTCCAGAACTTTTCTTAAAATTCTTGCTGTTCCTAATAGTGTAGTTTTTTGGGTCAGTGTTGTATCTATCTGTATTCCTAGTTTCTCTATGTACTTTTCAAAGTTCTTGGTTACGCTTCCGAGGGCCCCTAAGACTATTGGAATCACTACAACCTTCTTAGGATTCCAAAGTCTTTGAATTTCTCTCTTCAAGTCCTGGTATTTTTCAATCTTTTCTTGTTCTTTTTCCTGGATCCTTTTGTCCCCTGGTATGGCAACATCAACAAT
>RDPX01000416.1:469264-486567 GCA_003991215.1 Morbakka virulenta
GTACATTCGTGACATTGTTCACGACATCCAGCACGTTTCTGTTATTTTCTGGTAACACTGTTGTTTAACAATGCAACTAAAATCTTTTTTTTTTAACTCGACGAACTCTAAGGGCTTCCACTCAAAGAAAAAACGTTGATGTGCAATTACCAAAAATCTGAACAAATCTCGACAGTATAATTGAAAACAGCAACGAAACTGTACAGAGATTTATTCTTCAGAAAAGCAGGTTTAACGTTTTGGAGCTCTCTTGAAGATGTCATCAGCATATCGTTGCCCACAATCTCTTGTGTATCTTGCCTTTACAAATGGAAATAGGACAAGGACTCCCAGTTCATGGCAGCATTTCCAAAATATTAACTAGAAAAACAGACTCACTAGGATACATCTTTACGTTAATATAACAATTCTGTTTGACATGATTTAATTTTGTATTGAATCTGTGCTAAATGTTATCATATGTCAACAATAAATTATCATAACCATACCTGGTTCTGGTGGTGTCTCTTTTTTCTTTCTCTTTCTTGGTGTTCTACCTACGCGAAAAAAATTAACTCTAACGATAGTAAATGATAATTTTTTATGAAACTACATTTTTTATTAATTGTATCTTTTAATATAATAGTTATGAATTTCTTGGTACTTAATTATCTTAACAATGATGCTTAAATATTAATGAGGCTCACTGGTTTCAGCTCTTGATAGCTTTCCACCATAAAGACTTTTTCTGACCTCCTCTAAAAATTTTTAATTTAATATATTATATTATAAAAATACAAAACATTTTATTCAAATATACGATTATTGGTACAAAACTTTAAAATTTATACATGTTTGTTTTATATATATTTAAGTGCTGTGTGATACACGGTACATGGACCATACATCAAGCATTTTCTGCTAAACCTCAACTGCAATGAAAATTTGGAGATACATCATTTCAAAATAAAAGCTAGGTCTACCTTTCATTTAGGGGCATTAGAAGCAATTCGTATTCAATTTTCACCACTTCCTCTTTGCAAGCAACAACAATTTGCTTATAGTTTACAATTGTTTTAGAGAACCAGTTACCAAAAGTGACAGGCTTCCCTCTGCCTATTACAAAAAAAATGACAGGCTTTCTTAACAGTCTCTTTGTTTCCATTATTGAATAAAAAATACACTTGCTTTCAGTTTCCTCATTCTGAAGACTTTGACCCAGTCAAGTGCAATAAAAATAATTAATGACCAAACGAAAGTTTTTCTAATAGTGAGTTTAGGTTTGTCTAATAGTGAAAATTTTATAAGTGATAAATGTTTCAGTTAAATGCATTGAGATCAGAACCTCTTTCAAGAGCATCCCAAATGGTCAATTTTTAGGTAACAAAGAGTCAGTTTAGTTGTTATCAGCCACTTATTGAATCATTGTAAAAATACATGAGTCCATGCAAACGAAGTAAACATATTTTATAGTTACTCCTTTAGAAAATTTTGTGCATGTTAAAGAAAATAGAACCAACAAATGCTAATTTTCACCATCACATTCCTGGACTCTAAATATTGTAGTCCCAGTTTATTATTCTTTTGTTAAATAAATGCTATCTGGTACAAAACTTGACTATTACAATCAAAATCACATTTAAGTTTGTCAAAAGCTTTTTTGTTGCTACTCAATTGGATCAAGATACATGAAATCACAAGTCACGTGGGTCTTTTAAAAATACTGTAAAAGAGCCAAAGTAATTGGCAGAGCCAGGTATGCATTCCATTTAGGAGTACTGGAGCCAATTCATATCATTTATCATCACCTTCTCTATGTGCACTAAAAGAATTTGTGTATTTAAACCTGGCCACAAAAAGTGGCCAGATTTTTATTGACCCCTCTTGTTTTCTTTAGCCTATCACAAAAAAGGGCAGATTCCCCCAATCTTTTCTTTGTCCTTTGTATTCATAAGAACTCACTTGACTCATGGTTTCTTATGCAAAGGTCTTAGCTAATTGAGTGCCTACAAAAAAGCTTTTGACCAAAATGAACAAGATTTTAACAGTGACTTTTTCTTCTTTTATTTTCAAAAGTGAGAAGTATGTGTAGGGCTGTACTTCACACAGAATGATGACCTCTCTCTCAGGATCAGACAAACAGATCCCCACATAAGTGGAAAGAAACTGTGACAATAATTTAAAGAGGAACTGAAATTGTTGAAAAGTGAAAAATATATGTGGACTGACCTGGGTTCAAACCAGTGCCAATGACTAGATAATGTTTATTAAAACTACCTATAAATGCAAATAAAAATTCAGCTAAGGCTTGCACAACAGATCTCAAATGACCATACAAGTTCACCGTCAACAAGAACAAATGGCTGAATGCATGCAAATTGGGCAATTGACATTATGAAACTGAGTAAATAACTTCAATAATTAACAAGGTAGAAAACTGTTTTTGATATTTCTTCTTGGTTTTCTTTTTTAAAAAAACTCCATGCTCACCTCTCTTTGAGGGGGTTAGTGGTGGTGGCATGTTGACGGTGCCATCACTGTAAACAAAAAGAAGAAGTAATTGTTATGTACATCAAGATATTTTGAGCTGCAGTAGCACATGAAATAGGAAAACAGTAACCACAAACATAAATAGCAAACAGAATACTGCAACTAATGAATACAACCAGAAAATAGAAAACTTAAACACCATATGTTATGATTGTATTTACTTCCTTAATCAATTAGCATCAACAAATACACAATTCATGAAAATTTAAAGCAGTGATGGGAAATTTTGTATACATATATATATACATATATATATATATATATATATATATATATATATATATAAATACCTTCCTTAAATAATGCTTAAGACAGTGGTCAATACAAAGATTCATAGAGCAAAGTTAAATATTTGTAATTAAAATATGTTTAAAAGTACATAGCTGTTAGTTTCACACTGACACAGTTTTCAAATGTCACTTGAAACCGACAGTTATGTACTTTTAAACATATTTTAATTCCAAATATAAAAATAAATAAACAAACATATATATATATATATATATACATACATGCATACATACGTACATACATACAGAAAGTGCCAAGTTTGTAGAGAACTCAGGACTTGTGTAGATTTTCTTTAACATCTCTGTACAAATTTGAAAAATTTAGTAGAAAATGTTTTCAAATTTCTGCAGAGATTTTTAGGAAAGTGGACTTTTATATCCACTGAAATTTACCAAATAAATAATTTTAACTCTTTTAATCAAATATTTTGTTACTTTTTCTTGGTTATTGTGATTTTTTACTAAGATCAACAATGTCTTCCCAAGTTCCCTTATAATCTCTTCCTCTCACTCCATGTATAAGTTGTGGTTTACAAATAACGAGAAAGCTTTCCGTTTATTAAAAAAGATGTTGAATCTTTTAAGGCCTTTGAAATACAAGAAATGCTCTGCAAGGTTTAATACCTAAAAGCATATGTGCATACATGTCTGGGTGTGCATAGAAAATGCTGTTTGTGCTGCCTATTATCTACACCAATAAAGAGGAAATGCTCCAAAACTAATAATGCATGCTTAGTATATTTGAAACATGTACTATTTTCAAACTTTGCTTCTAAGCTAAGAAAGCCTATAAGCTGTTGGTAATTATTGTAAGGGCTTACTTTTAAAAACATTGAACATTGATGAAGCAAGGGTGTAGTTTCAATAGACAAGGAAAGATTGATGATACTGAAACATTTCTGAATTTCTGTAAGATGTACTAATATGGAAAGTAAGAATATCAGAGACTGGAATTCTTTATGGCAACAATGAACACTGGCAGCAAATGGATGGGAATTAGTAGTATTATATTGTCTGACCAGTACAAATATCTCTCTGCCAAAGATATCCACTACAGATTGATAGCCTTTAATGAGTACACTTCTGACACTTGTGGGTTCTTTTTTTNTTTGAAATATTTAGTAGAAAATTTTTTCAAATTTCTGCAGAGATTTTTAAGAAAGTGGACTTTTATATCCACTGAAATTTACCAAATAAATAATTTTAACTCTTTTAATCAAATATTTTGTTACTTTTTCTTGGTTATTGTGATTTTTTACTAAGATCAACAATGTCTTCCCAAGTTCCCTTATAATCTCTTCCTCTCACTCCATGTATAAGTTGTGGTTTACAAATAACGAGAAAGCTTTCCACAGGGTTTATTAAAAAAGATGTTGAATCTTTTAAGGCCTTTGAAATACAAGAAATGCTCTGCAAGGTTTAATACCTAAAAGCATATGTATGTATTTATTCGCCACTAACAAAAAAATACAAATGTTCAAAGGTAAATGGTAAAAAACTAATACATGATGTTATCCAAAATAGTTAAAAAATAAGACTAAACAGAAACAAAAAAGAACGAAACAAACAGGTGGGACGGTAATCTAGAGAAACGGTGGCAGGGGTAGCATAATACAGATCATGAAGACCTTATTTTCATTATGGCCCCTTATGTGCATACATGTCTGGGTGTGCATAGAAAATGCTGTTTGTGCTGCCCATTATCTACACCAATAAAGAAGAAATGCTCCAAAACTAATAATGCATGCTTAGTATATTTGAAACATGTACTATTTTCAAACTTTGCTTCCAAGCTAAGAAAGCATATAAGCTGTTGGTAATTATTGTAAGGGCTTACTTTTAAAAACATTGAACATTGATGAAGCAAGGGTGTAGTTTCAATAGACAAGGAAAGATTGATAATACTGAAACATTTCTGAATTTCTGTAAGATGTACTAATATGGAAAGTAAGAATATCAGAGACTGGAATTCTTTATGGCAACAATGAACACTGACAGCAAATGGATGGGAATTAGTAGTATTACATTGTCTGACCAGTACAAATATCTCTCTGCCAAAGATATCCACTACAGATTGATAGCCTTTAATGAGTACACTTCTGACACTTGTGGGTTCTTTTTTTTCCAAGATACTAAACTGAAAAATTTGTGAATTCCAAGAATACAGGAGAAAATTCAAGTATATCTTTGTAAAATTTCCAGAACATTTTCAGTTCTCTAGAGCAAAGCATTTCACAACTTTCCAGCATAGTCCAGTACATTTACTAACATTGTATAAGAAAAATTCATACTAGTTTTAAATATGGCTTCACTCCAGTACATTCTAATACATTCCAGTACCACAAGCCAGCATGTGTAGGCATAGTGGGTTGTGTTATTGTGTATCATCATCATCACATTTGGTTTTACACCCATTTTACATGCTGGCATGTGTAGGACGGTTCAATAAAATGGATTTCCGGGCCAGTATGTCCTTTACTAGGTTTTTGTTGACACAATTTTGCCTCAAATCCAATTTGAGTACTTTCTACCATGTTTCCTTTGGTCTCCCTTTCATAACAGCACCTTCCACTTTCATTGATATGCACTTCTTCACCCAATCATTGTCACTTTTTCTCTCCACATGACCAAACCAACTAAGCCATCTTTTCTGCATGCACTTACTGATGCTATCCAACTTTAATCCTTTCCTGAGATCCATGGAGCTTAGCCTGTCCCTCAGGGTTACAGTTCACATAAACTAAATCACTCTCATGTCATTTCTTTCCATGCAGCTTAGATCTTCCACTTTCACTGGCCATGTTTTGTTGCCAAGCATCATGACACTCCATACACATGCCTAGTAGACTCTTTCTTTGGTTGGAAAAGATAAAACTCTACTGGTCAGCAGTGGCAATAGTTCATGAAACTTACTCCATACACCAGGTTTGTTTTTTCTGGTGGTATTCTTTAACTAATTTTTGCAGTCAGACTAAGATGGTCTAATTTGTATTTTATCTATCAAAATAAATAAATTGATAATTAATCAGGTCAGCTGTACTGTGTGTAGCATTCACATAAAATACAATGCATATCAACTGCAGATATGGTGCATTTTAGTACACTACAAGTAGTGATTTGGAGGAAGACAGGCTCAATTGACAGGATGTAGTTTGAAGAGATATGAAGAGGAAAGGAGTGAGCAAGGAGCAAGCAAACAAACTTAGAAACATTATGCAATGCTCCTGCTTGGATTTGACAAGTAAAGGTAAAGTTCTGGCTGGCTTTATTTTTCTCAAAACAGCTTCAATTGTTGACTATAAATAAGTTAAACATCATTGCCATCCATGTTTAAATGTTCCCTACATCTTTTCTCTATCTACATGGATAGGTTACATTTAAATATTCCTGGAGTGACTGTTACTTGAGAGTGAAGTTCATATCAAATTTCAAAAATAATGGGGGGCTTCATTAGAAGCACTACAGTATTTTAAATTTAGCTTTGTTAATGAATCTACAACCAACATTTCAAAACTGTCACCAACAGAACCCCTTATCCCCCTTACACACACACACACACACACACACACACACACACACACACACACACAAAAGTTAAGCTTTGAAGTCATTTCATGGTTGGTATAAAATCTCACAAAATAAATGGAAGAATGAAACAATTCTTATGTTACAACAACTGACTTCTATAATTATGAAAGCCTGAGGATGGAAGATGAATTACAAAATAATCTTTGAAGTTAAGTAGTTAGGTTGTTTCCTAATAATCACATTCAGTACAAAAAATGGTTGCTTTGGGTACTGACCTTGAGCCTTCTTGAGAAAGTCTTGCATCTTCCTCAAGGCTAAAAGTTGTGTGGAAAAAATTATATAGTGAATAAATGACCCCTCTTATCTGCCCCTTTAATCAATTTCATCATAACAATTCATATTTTACTAAATAATTAATACAGATAATTGAAGTTTATATATATACTGTCTGTGATCCAGTTTTCTGCTGTACAGTGCTTAATACATAAATACAGAGTGTGATACATAATATAATAGGATAATCAGATAAGGAACCAAATCTAGCTAGACTTTTCAATACATCTCTATTTCCTCCGGCAGTAGTTGCAGGCAGACCTGGGTTTTTTAAATAGGACACAGCTCTGTGTGTGATTATCTATAACAGTTACAATGTTCTTTCTGGATTTCCCTATTTCATTTCAGTTTGTCTTGGATTCAGTTGGTAGCTTTGTTGTAAATGCATATTTGGTTTATTTTTGTGTATAAAAATAAAGCTGATTTTAAATCCAGCTTTAGATGTACAATCTTATAACAAGAATTAAGGAAAAGGGAGACTATGGGCAGATCATATGTTGTTTTTAAAGCAGGGATTTCACTTTGTGAATCAATAAGCAATTACTTAAATTTGTTTTCCAATAAAGACAATGGAGGAAGGTTTGAATTTTTAAAAAAAATATAGGGTATGTCACTCTGCACTAAATGTTAGATGATTTGGCCACAGAAGTTTAATCCAGTTTAAACAAACTGTAATGAGTTTAAATAAATGGTAACCAATAAACAAACAATAAATTTTATTGTAGTGCCAGATGATTTTTAATGTATCTTTTCATTAGCGTGTTGGATATTATCTGTCAAGCTAGTATTTTACCTATTTGTTCCTGCATTTACAATTATTATGTGTCAAGACACAATGTTTGTTTACCTTGAGTTGTGTATAGGCTTGGCTTTGTTTTTATAAAAGCATTTGGTGAATTTACACATGTTTCAATAGATCATATTTTTACAAGCTAAATTATCCCTCAAAAGTTTTCTTATTATCTTTCTTATTATCATAATTAAATAGGGTCAGATTAAGGTATTATTACTTGATTATTACTTGATGTTCAGATTTTTGTCTACTTTCACTTCATTGACAAAGAGTAAAACAATTTAATGATTCATACCTTATTACTTAAATTAACTGCTCAGTGGTATACTACATTTGATTCCTTTTTTTCCTCTCTCAGAGAGACTGTTTCTCTGTCTCTCTCTCTCTCCCTCTCCTCCTATATATATATATATATATCCTTATTCTTTGACACAATTGAAAAATTTTTACTCTATTTTTATTTAGAATAATTAACTAAACTTAAAACAAAACACTGATTTAAAAAATTGTAATCGAAAGATACTGAGATCAAACATTGACATTATCAGTGCTATCCATGGACCAGTCAATTAGAATAATTTCTTACTAAAACAATTAAACTAAATTTTTTTTGGTTTTAATGTCATTTTCCCCTAGTAACTGGGTGTCAGATGATGCCCTTCACAGGGACTTGGATTTGGCAGTGAGGAATTTCTTGGCTGGACGCCCTTCCTGATGAATTTCCAAAGTCGCCTGCTTGGGGAATTGATCCTGGAATTCCTGGTTATGGTGCAGTTGCACTAACCATTGAGCCACTGCTCCTCGAAATAGTAGTTTGCATTATGTTTGTTCCAGATGTCTGCTGAATTTTTTGAAGATTAAAATCTTAAATCTGTGAATTTCATTTCAATTCAAATTTGCTACTTTTGCTCATAAGCAAAACATTAATAAGGTAGCTATTTATAAAAACACATTAGGGAAGTTTGATTGATTTCAAATGAAACAGTGGAACCTTTCTCTGATCAAGAAAGTCATTCACTGTCATATAAAGGGCAACTAAGCAGGATCCTGATCTAATTGTTCTTGGAATGATCAACTGTTTGCTTTGTGTCTGTTTATTAATAAAGCTATGGACCATCAACTAAATTTCATCTCTTTGATGAAGTGCACAAGCAATTTCTCTAGAAGAACCTTAATATTGTATGGGTTTGCTGATAAGTTTGCGAGGCTGATTATGAAACTACGTCCAGCCTTACCAATCATTTCCAGGCCTGCAAAGTCTATTTCAATTTTTACTCATAATATATTACCCTAATTGTTGTAACACAGAATATATACAGGCATAAAAACACAGTTATTAGTCAAGTTATACTGAGATTTTGTAAAAGAAGGGACAGGCAGTTTATTACTTGTTTTAAAAAACTACTAAAGATTAAATGGGAAGATATATGTATGTATTATATACCTTTGTTCCTGGTCTGCTAGGCCTTTCAAAATCTCATTCAGTTTGTGCCTTGCCTTTTCTACTCCCTCTTCATTTGAATTCTTGGTGGAATCCATTTAGATGTTATTACTTTAGAAAAAAATAGAAAAAATTTAAAGTTTTTTTCAGTACTTTAATAGAGAGTTAGAGTACTATAAGTCTTTTCATGCTAAAAAGACACATCATCATCATCATCATATTTGATTTAACGTCCGTTTTACATGCTAGCATTTGTTGGACATAGTTTTAACGTCGTTTTCCCCCAGCAATTGGGGCTCAGACGGTGCCCTTTACAGGGACTTTTATTTGGCAGTGAGGAATTTCTTTGCCGGATGCCCTTCTTGATGCCAACCAATGGCTTTTTTTTTTCTTTTCCAAATTCTCCTCGACAGCGCAGTGATTTGAATCCGGAACTTTTGGTTACTGTGCAGTTGCGCTAACCATTAAGCCACGGCTCCTCACCTTGGTCTAAATTTCAGCATCACCCTGTGAAAGGTGAATACTACACATTGTAAGCTTCATGTTAATCTGGAGTTTCACCCTTGCCTACCACATCATCTTGTCAACTTACAAATGCCATCTACCCATATTTTTATGCTAACAAGACTACCAAAAACTTGTCACTATCTTCACCATACCACAATCATGTTACCTTGGACTTGTCAAATACTGGATTACCCATCTTGGCATATCATGTTCCTGACAAACACTCTTCATCCTCTCTTTGTCTATTTGCAGCCCTTTCAAGAGTCCAGCAATACCACATTGATGAGAGGAGTCATGGTCTAGTGGTTAATGTAATTACATTGTAACCATACCATTCTGCATTTGATTTCTTATTTAGGGAAAAAGCATTGAAACTTTTCAATTAAGAAAAATGCGATTAGTTGGCATCAGAAAAGGCACTGGTCAAGAAATTCCTCATTTTCATAATAACGTCAAGTCATCAAAAAATATATTAAAAGTAGAAAAGGGGGGGGGGCAGGAGGCAGCAGATGAAGCAGCAACAAAACTAAAATAACTATCAAGTGATTATGATGATGACAATGATTATGATTTTCATGCAAACAGAAAATGTTCTGAACCACAACACCCAACATGGAAAGGGTGTCTACTTTGCAATGGGTCAAGAAAACTAACATGATGCCTTGCAGCAAGAGATCAATTATCTCCCCTAGTAAAATGTGCTTGAACCCACTGAATTGTCAAATGGGTCAAGGCACTTAGAAGTGACCATTTCCAGAGAAACAAAATGCTTGTGCATCTGTTGAGAAACACAAAGGTAAACCCTTTACTCAACACAAGAGATTCTTCACAAAAATATGGTGGGCGGTACATCAGAAACTAGAGTAATATTTTGCTCTGAAGTAACATTGAAAAACCTAGAGATGTATTTGTATGTATGTATTTATTCGCCACTAACAAAAAAAATACAAATGTTCAAAGGTAAATGGTAAAAACCTAATACATGATGTTATCCAAAATAGTTAAAAAATAAGACTAAACAGAAACAAAAAAGAACGAAACAAACAGGCGGGACGGTAATCTAGAGAAACGGTGGCAGGGGTAGCATAATACAGATCATGNTACATCAGAAACTAGAGTAATATTTTGCTCTGAAGTAACATTGAAAAACCTAGAGATGTATTTGTATGTATGTATTTATTCGCCACTAACAAAAAAAATACAAATGTTCAAAGGTAAATGGTAAAAACCTAATACATGATGTTATCCAAAATAGTTAAAAAATAAGACTAAACAGAAACAAAAAAGAACGAAACAAACAGGCGGGACGGTAATCTAGAGAAACGGTGGCAGGAGTAGCATAATACAGATCATGAAGACCTTATTTTCATTATGTCGCTACCTGTAGCAAAGTAAGCCGAGTTAAATAAAGATACGAGTCGATGTCCGTTATATGTCACAGTCATATCAATGACACCTTACTATCTATATTTGTGAGCGATGAATCAGAAACGTAAATCGGAGTATTTGATAGCATTGTTAGACAGCAGCTGAAGACTGTGTGATGATGAGAAAATATAATGTCTAGTTATGCGATGGGGCGCTGAAGTGACCACTGAGTTGCCAGTTTAATAGCTGCACCTTACACTTCAGATGGAAGGTGGTGCTTTCTTGCTAATCTGTGATATTTATCCGGAAAGTCATGACTCATTAGTACCGTAATGGCATGGCCATGTCATGGCCCGATGGGGAGCTGACATTTGATTTTACAATAAAAAAATACAGCTTTATAAAACTATTACTTCCTGTCTTTTATAGGAAAAAAACACTTACCTTAATCCGGGTTAACTAATTTAAGTACAAAACCACCAAGTTTTAAACATATTGGACAATGTTGACCGTTCCAGGTAAAGTTAAAATACACATGGAGGTAAGGTCAAAACAAGCTTTTAAATCCACCGCTTTCAACAAGATCAGAAATAGGATTATTCATGTAATTGTCACGAATTTAAAATCCTTTATTTCCCGCGTTGTGAAGTGTAATGGCGGCTTCTGGAGGGATTCAGTTTGGTACAAGTGGAAGCACAGGACCAAATCTCTTTCAACTTGGAGGAAATAAAACGACAACATCAACTTTTCCTTCTTTTGGAACAGCTGCTTTAACATCCACTGGAGGCTTAACGTTTGGTAGTAAAAGCTCAACAACCACTGGTGCAACTCCATTATTTTCTTTGTCTGGTGGATCAGGAACAAATACCCTCTTCGGAAGTACGTTTGCCCAAGGTTACAATACACTGTGTTGTTTTTTTAGGACAACGACCTTGCAGTCAACTAATTAGATTTTTAGAACTGTATTCTGAATTAGGGGTGGGTTACTTTTTTTCTCATGGCCTGACATAGCAAGTACCGGTAAATCGGTAGAAAGGAAAATTGAGTTAATAGTATTTTAGATGAAATCAAGGGATAAAGGGCCCATTTTTATTTCAAAAATCACGTATTTATTCCACCTTATTTCAATGGCTTTTGTTTGATAGTAAGTTATAGGAAGCCCTATTAATTGTTTTCCACAAGAGATGAATTAAGGCCCGAGCTCTATCATTGTAAAACTGAATTGTATTTTCCTTGCTCAAATATCCCAGTATGTGAGGGATTTTTAATCTAATTTGTTTTTGAGCGATCAATTCATAAGAAATATAAACCAATACAATTCACAAGACACATTGGAAACATTTTCGTGTTTAGGCTGCGTTATCAAGAGTTCCACCCAAGTAGCAGAGCATTGTATGGGCAGTGGTCATGAAAGATAAATCAGAAAATCTTAGCTATTCTCCATATTTTTTAATAGTAATAATTTTGATGACTAATGCAATTTAGACATTAGTGGCATATGTCAATCTTTCTTTAAAGAATTTTAAACTTTTCTTTCAGCATCCACCGTTGCAACCCTATCCCTTGCAAAACCAGCTACAACTGCAGCAGCATTCTCAGCCTTTGGATTAGGAACATCAATTGCATCTACCACTGTTCAACCATCATTTGGCTTTGGAAGTACAACAAACAATGTTACATTAGCATCATCAATATCAGCAACAACATCGGCAGCAACTACAATGTAATTTTATATACTTTGCTTTTGTTTTGCACTTTTATTTATTTTTTTCTGATTTTCAGTCCAAGTTGTGGGTGTTTGGTATACAAGAGTTGGGTAAAACATGATGACTGAGACAGAATGATCCTGCCAAAAATTGCTGTAGAATGGAAACTATAGTAGGGCTGCCAATGGTCAGGGTTAACCATAAGATAGCACCCCAATTGTCGGTTGAGCAACATTGCTTGTGGTTATAGAGACCTATGTGGGGACAATTCTGTTGCATTGGTCATATCTGTATTTACTTGCTGGTTTGCTCAAAATGCTACAGACTGTCTTCCCTGTGACAGTGCTTATCAGCTTTTCTTTCCCAACTTTAAGATGCTTTTCCATTTGAGGTGGTCATCTGTCAAGCCCTCCGAAAAGGAAGCCTAGGGTTGAGAGAGAAAGGGTCAAAGTTACTTAATTCAAACCTTTAGAACAGCAGTAGTTTGGAAAAGTATTAGGACATAGCAAGTAAAACAATATATAAATTTTGTTTGAAACTGTAAAAAAAAAAAATGAAAAAGAGAAGGGAAAAAAGAAGGCCAAGCCAAGATAAAAAAGTTAACCCTAGACTTAAAAACAATAAAGTTGTATAACGTAGCAAGCACTTAAAACCCAAAGAGTTTGACAATCTTGCAGCCTGTGGAAAGAAACTACAACAGTTGCATGAAGAAGAAGACATTCAGAAGAGTAAGTTGCACAAGATCCAACAATCTGAGCTGGTGCCAATAAGGAAAGCTAATCAGAACACTTTCTAGGTTAATACTTTAAGAAAATATTAAGACAAGTCATGTTTCATTGACAAGATTTAGGTTGGAGTGTAGTAGTAAGATAAAGATCTATCAAGTTACAAACATGCCTTTGAACTTAATAAACAATATCAAGATAAAGTGATGGAGCACTTGTCCAGATATGGGAACAATACTCCATCCAATGGGTAGACCTAAAGAGATGCAAGGTTACTTCGTGCTGAAGGTAATCCCTCACATTATACCTTCTTTGAAATAATACTTGTCAATAAGTTGAATATAAGAATCCCGAGAAAGATCAGGAGAAAATGACAAACCAAGCTTCATAACGATAAACATTCCTCAAGAGGAGAAGGAACCACACTAGAGTTAACATCAGAATGATATTCCATAAATATTGGATGGAGATTAAGGCTCTTCTTTCTGTTGAATGACATTATTTGCATCTTGGCTGCATTGAGAAAAACCAACTGCTTTCTTCCCTAGTCTTTATCAGCTTGAAGGATTTTAAACCTTCCACAATTTTTAATTGTTCCTCAGCTGGAACAATGCTGAAGTGCAGGGTAGTGACATCAGTATAGATTTTGATAAACAGAACAACCCCAAAGTACAGGTAGTGACATCAGTATATGACAAACAAGAAGAATCTTACCACAAAAGATCATTGATCTAAACAAGGAAGAGGGTTGGATCAAGAATAGAACCTAAGGGGTGCCAGGTTAATGGGATAATCATCATATATAATTCTATCCAATGTGACACACATTTTCCAAACTGAGAGAAAGGACTGATGGGTTTCAAAGACCCATTAACAATTACCATAACCAGAAACTTTATGAAGTAAGCCAGAATGCCACTTGTTATCAAATGCCTTGAAAATATCAAGAGCAAAAGCTTGACCATCACCAGGCTTACCCATAAATATATTTATATATATAAATTGCATAGTTGCTTTAAAGGGTCACAAGTAAAAAAGTGACCAAAAAGAGACCTAGGCTCTGAATCACCTGCAAGCATGAGGACAGGAACAACAGAAACCACGATGGAGTGTTTCTGTGTGTCCAAGATGGAGGAAAACAATATTTTGATTGGTAGAGGTTAAAAAAGCTTGGATAGTAAAGAAGACATCACAGAAGCACACCCATTCCAAACAACTTCTGGAATTAGACCTAAACCATAAGCTTTAAATTGATGAAGTTCATGAATAATGATTGCAATGAACTTGGAATATCTTGCCTCATTGAAAAAATTGTTTAAAATAACATTCCATAGATCCTGTAGGGTTTTGATACACTAGCAGTTTTAGTACTTTAATTATCTAATATTATTGTAAGCAACTTTAATACTTTGATTATTGTTTCTGTATTTAGAATGAGATTAGGATTGAATTGTGGGTAATAAATAATATGGCTGATAGCATGTGTTGATTAAATTCATTCATTACCAAATCTGATTTCATCTGCCTTGAGCTGGATAATTGAATGCTACAGATTCAAAAAGTAGGAAAAACATACAATAAGACAGTGCCAATAAAGGAGGTGGGTGTCTAAATCCCGAAATCTATTTTGTACTATTTACAATGGATGAGATCAGATAAACTTTGACAAAGGGCCAAAGCTTGAAAATGCAATAGAACCCCCTTAAACCAGATTAATTTGACCATAAATTTCCATTGTACTGCCGAAATTTTAACATTGTTTTAAATTAAAAAATTCAGAATACTGCTCATACTTTCTTCGTATACAAATATTTTAACAGACATATTTGACTTCTAGATCCTCTGCTGTAAAATTGGTTGGTAGCCTATTAGAAAAATATTGCTGGGAATAGGTGGTTTTCTTACCATTAAACGGAGGGCTATTGTCAGTTTTCAGCCTCTTGCTACCTTGTCTGGTGAAGTTGTTGCTAACAACACTAACTTCTGGGTGTCGGGAGAGCTCATCTGTGAGAGCCAGTAAGAACTATCCATCTACCATTGTGCACCAGTGATCTGCCAGGTTTGTGTGTAACTTGCCTGGTGCCTTAACTGGATGAGCTGGTATCTCTTCTTGTTCTCACAGCCTGGGTAGCAAGATACCATCATGTTGCTACACTTATGACCTTGCCCACCATTGCTGACCACAGTCTTGATCTGACATATCTTTTCAGTACAATATCCCCCAGAATACCCATCATGGGTGATACCCAGCAACTTTGCATGGATATTCACTTCACCTGTTTCTTCTAGTATACCATTTTTTCATCCCACAAAACCACTCCATCAGTCACTGTGAGGTCACAGAATATATTTTAGATGAGAAATCTGTCTTTTGGTGGCTGTTTATCTCCATTCAAATCGCTTAGATCAATTATTGTTAGTCCAAATCTCTCCATGTAGCTTGGAGTATGTTGTCTGTTACATGTTGATTATTTTTATTACATATATTTTGTTTCCCACATCATGTTTAAAGGATGATTGTTTCTCTGTCTTTGCTAATACTAATGATGTCCATTCAGTTTTCTATCTCTTCCAGCCAGTTATTGCTCAGTGCCAAGAGCCTATTTCTCTTACTTCAAGCATTCATTGGATGGTCCAATGAATACATAGAGCAAGAAACTTGATATTTCAAATATTATATAGTTTTATTTGTTTGCTTTACCATACTTTATACTTGTTCCATTATATACATAGACCACTGTATAGTAAAAATTGTTACTTTACTGTACCATATGTATAGTATTAGGNCATGTTGATTATTTTTATTACATATATTTTGTTTCCCACATCATGTTTAAAGGATGATTGTTTCTCTGTCTTTGCTAATACTAATGATGTCCATTCAGTTTTCTATCTCTTCCAGCCAGTTATTGCTCAGTGCCAAGAGCCTATTTCTCTTACTTCAAGCATTCATTGGATGGTCCAATGAATACATAGAGCAAGAAACTTGATATTTCAAATATTATATAGTTTTATTTGTTTGCTTTACCATACTTTATACTTGTTCCATTATATACATAGACCACTGTATAGTAAAAATTGTTACTTTACTGTACCATATGTATAGTATTAGGAGTAAATTCCTGACAGCCAGATGTTAAGGCTTCTATTTTGACAAAATAATAACATAAAAAAACTCTTACATCACAAACAAATTTTACACGACTCGAGACACAATACATAAACAAAGCCAAAGAAGTGCTTCAGAAATTTAGATAAGAGACAGACCATGTTGGTAACAGAGGTCCCAGGCTTGTGACCGACAGTGGCTGCTTTCCACATGTGTTACGGGTAACCAACACTCAGTATACCCTCTGTTACAAAGATCTAAAAAAAAACTGTGAGAGAGAGAGAGAAATTACAGAAGGAAAAGATGGAAAGTGATCATTTGCCATCAGCTCCATACAGTTTAATACAGGTTATCACCTTTTTTTATTCAAGAATCATTAATTCATAATTGGAACCCTGGATTTTTTTGTGGTGTTTCATAATAAATGTGTTTGTGTTTTTTCAAATTTAGACAAAAACAACCAGATAATCCAAAAGATGCTGAGATACCAGCAGAGCTTCAAGCCACTGTGCAAGCCCTTGAGTAAGTTTACTTTCAGTTTTATGGACATCCGTTTTAATAAACATGTCATGAAATTGTTGTGTTTATTATTAATTGAACAGACCTTTAATATGTTTCATTCTTTTATTCCTTTAGGTATATATACATGTATTAACATCTATGCTGATTTTGTGTTTAATAAAGCCTTTTGTTCAGGCATACTTCTGAGTCGATTTTATTACAATTTATTAAACACAATAAAGATGAGCAAAGCCCTGAAGCCTTTACGATTGGATGTCGATCCAAACTCACCCAAAGCTGCAAGAGAATGGAATCACTGGAAAAGAACTTTTGATAACTTCATCACGGAATGTGGAACTGATGCCCCGGATAAATTCAGGTCCATCATAAATTTCATTTCTGCAGACGTCTTTGATTATGTTGAGGAGTGTACTACCTATGACCAAGTAGTTGAGACTTTAACTAAATTATAT
>RDPX01000416.1:495718-514477 GCA_003991215.1 Morbakka virulenta
AACGCTGCAGCCATTCACCCATATCGGCACGGTACCTTCGGGTTGCGGGTATAATTGATCGTGTAACCTCCACTAGACAGGCTGTCAGCCAAGACTAAAGAGCCCCATCTGCCCTGGTTTTGAAATCAGAGTGTTCCCTTCTCCTAGGACAACTGCTTGAAACGCTAACGAGCTTGTCCTACCCGGGTTTTGAAGTCAAAGATTTTCCTTCTCCTGGGATGACTGCTGGCAACGCTAATGAGCTCATCCTGCCCAGAGGATAGGTTATTTAAAGGCGCCTAAGACCCGCCTTTCGCCCCTTCTCCTGTCAGTTTGAAACAGTTCTGCCACGTGAAGGCCAGGAGTTGGACTTGACTACCAGAGGCTGTATATTACGCATGCCGTCTGGGGCATTTTATAGACATTGGACCCTCACTTTCCAATATCACCCCGGCAATAGTAGTCATTAAGAACCTATTATTATTATTATTATTATTATTATTATTATTATTATTATTATTATTATTATTTAAGTATTTCTTTACGTATGCATTTTAGTACAATTACCTATTGGGTAACCCCAATAACCTGGGGCAGATTAAGGTCCCATGAGGCATGACACAAACACTAAATGGACAATTGACAAATGCCAAAGAGTATAAAAATAATTATAGCAAGTAAGTATAAACATCATTGGCACGAATATTAAAAAGTAATTGCCACATTACTAAAAACTATGCAAAGTATAAAAAATTTGTAAAAAAGCTGTATGAAAAAACAAAACTGTTTATGGCTTTTGCTATATCAAATTGACAATACTTTTCGAAGAATACAAGCAGTGCCTGTGAGGACAATTGTCTGTAGTTCTTGTATTCTATGCTCTCCAGGTGTTTTCTCTATATGTTTTTGAGTCCCCTTCTTAATCATCCCTAGTGTCCCAACATTGACTGGAACAGTTCTAGCTTTGATGTACCACATTTTTTGAATTTCTATCTCTAGGTCTTTATACTTGCTTAATTTGAATTCCTTAACTGAAGTGTTTTTATCATTTAGCACATTCATGTCAATTAATGTGCACATTTTGTTTTTCCTATCTTTAATTATAATGTCAGGGTGGTTGGCTTGAATCATCGGGAAGTCCCACAGAATAGTAGCATTTTCTCCTTCCGTAACTGGTAGTGGATATTGTTCATACAAGTTGGGGTTGGTTTCAATTCCAAAGTGTTTGCATATACCCCAGTTGAGATACTGTCCAACATGGTCATTGCATTTAAGATCACCATTTGGTAGGGTCAGCTCCATTCTTCAGTATGTTTGCTTGGTAATTCTGGGTAAATAAGCTTTGGTCCTGTGCTGCAATGATGAAGGCTTTTGTCTCTGCCTTAAGTCCTGCACTCCTCAGCCACTGATGGGTTGCATATTGATCTACATCAGCATCTTGACTTCAGAGAATATACTGTCCATGTAAAGCTTTCTCGTCCCAATGATCAGCAAGCTGTTTCTGTGCTTTCCTTTCAGCATTCATTTTAATTTTCTTTGCAGTTACTAGGGCTTTACATCCATCTTCATCTTCTTTGTTAACCAATCCAGTAAGGCTTCTGTTGTAGTGACGATTTCATTTAAAGATGCCATTAGGTATTTATGTATTTCACTTAGAGAGTTCAGTCAGAAATTTGGAATCTTATTTAATCCAGGGGATTAGAGTTTTGTGATTTTGCTGGGGTCAGGTGCAATCCCTTGATTGTAATTGGTTCCCACTGTTGTTCTTTGACCTCACTCATCCTTTCCTCCTCTCTTCCTATCCTGAGAGCTTTCTGGTTGTAGTTTTTTTCCTTAGCCCAGATGCCATTCCAAAACTCCTCCACATCCTTGTTCTCAGGTGGCTCCTTTACCTCAACCTTGCTCTTTCCAATTTCCCTGTAGAACTTTTTAACATCAGTTTTGAAGATCTTGTTCTCTCTGTGGAACTTATTTTGTTTATCAAATCTTCTCAGTCGCAGCACTTTCACCTTCATTTTTTGTTTTAAGACTTCTTTGGTTGTATCTTGAGAGACTTAATCAATGCTTTTGTATTTCTTTTTAACTTTACTGCTTTTCCTAGTTTTCATTTCTGTTCCTTTCGTTAATTCATCAAGAATTGAGATATCTGCCCTCAAAGACTCAATTTCCTTCTTTATTTTCATTTTCCATTTTGGCTCCTTATAAACTAGTTTCGGTTTATTCTTTTTTATTTTAGTCCCTAGTTTTTGGGTGGCACCTTTTGTTGTTGAATATATTAGATTGATGATGGAGGTTAAATCCTTCTGGGTTTTATTAACTATCTTGCTTAACTCAATGTTATGAAGCTTAATAGTAAAGTTGGTTTTTGAAGAGAATGTTAGCTGAGGCAGTGTGTCCCTATTTTCCATCTCAGTCTCTTCAGTCATTGCAAGTTCACGTATTATGTCTTCACGGGCACCCTGTATCTTTTCTTTATTTTTTTCAAAGAAATCATCAACAACTTCAACCATGTGTACATTTGTAACTATTTCTTTATCAGCTGCTTCTCTCAGTTCATGTATTCTATTCGCAATCAGTGGAGGTATCAAATTTACTAGTTCAACTATAGATTCTTGATTTTCATGTTCAATATCAACCTCAGGTTCTATAGTAGTTTCATTCCGAATATCATCCCATATTAGATCAATTTGTATGTCATTCAACCGTTTATTTCTAAAAATATCTCAATGTACATTAGCAAGTTTATTAGCATCAATGTTTTTCATGATTTCTTTTCCTACTGTTTTTCTTCATTCTGAGTAGGTTTGTCCAGTCACGTTTCTCATAGGATTCTTTTGAGCTATGTAAAATGCTCTTAGAACATTGTTATAATCCTCTGTAGACCACCCAACTCTAGTTTCTTTTTATTTTGTGGACATCACTGCAGGTTCAGGGTTAGGGATTTCCTGGTTCTGATTACCTTGCAGATCATTTGCAGAGGAGAAATTAGACAGAGTTGTATACTTTGTATACTTTGCATCCTTTGTTGTTCTGCATGATGGATGAGGCAGAATGATCTACTTCTCATTTTCATAATATATCTTAATTTATTTTAGCCTTACTGCCAAGCTGCTGGGTATTCTGTGCCATTCGCCACCTGGTATTTCAGGCCCCCATGGATTTATTATTATTAATTGTTATTATTATTCCTTTTATCTAGATTTACCATTTTCATTATTGGCACATGATATACTGACTTTTAAAATAGGAATGCTGATTATTACCAATAATCAAAGGTTCTCCAGTCTTTTTCTATTCAATACTTACCTCAATATCCTGGGTGCCCCTGATAATATGTGTATTTCAACCTCTTTTTATATCTCTTCAATAACATTGAAATTGTGTGTTACACTACTAAGAGTTCTTATGGTAACAGGTACCAATGGACAGATACCAAGAGACTCTGTATCCTTTGATCCATATCCCTTGTGATGTCTTGGTACTCTTTCATTTTTTCTTTCTCTTTTTTTTTGTTAATTTGCATGTCTAAAGGGATTGCAACTGCCCATGTGTTTATTGCTTTATTTTTTTTTGACAATTTATTTTAGAGTTTAGTACCAACCATACTCTTCCCATACTCTTTCACAAATTTGTTTCATTTAATTTCATTTTATTTTATCACATTTCAATAGCTCAAGATACTTGTAGCCTTCAAGATCATCATCATTATCATCATCATCATCATCATCATCATCATCATCATCATCATCATCATCATCATATTCAGTTTTACATACGTTTTACATGTTGGTATGTGTTGGACAAAAAAAACCAGAAAAAAATTTAATCAATTTTCCATCTGGCAGTGATAAATGGGGTTATGGAGAGTTTATATTAGATTGACAATGTTCTCCTAAGCATATAGGCTGTGTTGTTTAACTCAAGTTTTTAAAATTTTGATTAATTTTCACTGCCCAGGTATTTGTTTGAGAAACTAACTGGTATAGATAGAAAAGCTTTATGCTGTCATCAGTCATAAGCATTCAACTCATGACATGATTAAGCTCTTACATCTGTGGCTTCCTCTGAGTACATAAATTTCAGAATTTTGATTTTTACAGAACTTATTGGTGCTTTTGTTGATCAGACCAAATGCTCAAATTACAACAGGCAAGGTTTTGGTTCTCAGGCACCACATTTTTGCTACTTCTATTTCCAGGTCTTTGTTTTTTTAAGACTTGATGAAATAGTTTTGTCTGAAGGGACACTCATGCCTATAATAAGTGTTATTTGTTGTGCCTTTGATGATATTTGGATGATTTGGCTGCATATTACAATCAGTATGTATTGAAAAATCCCATACAATCATAGCATTTTTGCCTTAAGCTACTCACCCTGGTTGGTGTTTTCATAGATCACAGATTTTCCAATGTATGCATTGTTCTACCCTCTGGCAATTTTTTTACTTGTTTGGTGTTTGAAATGAGCAGGCAGAAACAAGGTGTTCAATCAATTTGACTTTGTCTTCCCAAAACCTGCATTTTGGATCTGCGCTGTTAGCATAATGTTTGTTTGATAGTTTTGGGTGAACAAACTTTGATTTCAGGCAGCAAGAATCAAACTGATTAAGAGTACATGAAATGACATTGAAAATACTTTACAATATATATTGTAGATTGAAAGAAATTTATAGTTATAGCCATGTAAAAGTTGTTTGAGTTAACAACACCTTTTTATTGAGGATAGTTTTTTACTGCATTGTATATCCAAGATGTTACACCTATCCTATAGTTTAGCTTGAAAATGTCTATCTAAAGAATCCTTAAACCTTGCAAAGACTCAAGAGCAGTAGGATCCTGTCAATGTTTTGGTTGCTTCTAATACGATAACTGGTACTAAAGGTGAAAATTCTATCTTTGGAAAAATTGTTATCATTCCAAATGATTATTTTCATTCTAAAAGTATATAGCAGCTATTATGATGATCTTTCAAAATAACAGTTACTGAAAGCTTCCACTGTGGTACACTATGGAATTTATTACATTTTAAAGCCTTTTTTTAATTGTAAGAGCTACAAAAGGCTTAAAGCCACAAAAGAGTATTTAAGTTTTCAGGAAAGAAAAAAATGGGTTTACCCAAGAGATAAAAATTGACCTTTGGCTTAAAAACATTCTAGTCATTAGATAGAGAGTTGTAAGATAGAGGGAATTAAGGAGCCAAAGACCTCCAAAATCCAGCCATCCGAGGGGAAAAGACTACATTCACAGGACGATTTATTACAATGAGAAGCAACAGCTGCATAAGGATAAAGACATTAGGAGAATCAGTTCCAGCGAGCTTCAACAAACTGAGCTGGTACCAGCAAGTGAAGCTTATTACAGCACTTTTAATGAGAATACCTATAAATAAGATAAGACAAGCCACAATTTCTCAATGAAACAAAGATTGAAGAGTAGCAGGAAGATTTGGACCTTTTAAGTTACAAACATGTTTCTTTGAAGAACATCAAGATAAGACAAGGGAACACTAGTTTAGATGTGATAACATTACTCCATGTGAGATTGAATGGTAGACCAATAGAGATACAAACTTGGCCTTTGGCATAAAGTAGTTGTCTCTAGCACAATACTAAGAGCCAACCTTTTTAGGATGTTGGCTCTTAGTGTACTAGTGGATAAGAACCCAAAGAAAGATCTGGAGAAAATAACAATTACATTGATGAGTAGTCCTCAAAAGGAGTAGCAACCTAGCCAGGGTTAACATTAGTTTGATTGTTTATAAATGTGGGAGGAAGAAAAGGACCCAGCTTTCTAATTAATGACATCAGTTTTTGCTGCAATAAAATAAACCACCCACTTCATCCCCCAATCTCTGATAACTTGAAGGTTAGGTGCCAAATCTTTTTAGAAAAGATTACAAAAGCCAATGGCTACTGAACATCACACTTAATACCATATTGACAGAAACCTTTGAAAATATTGTAGGGATGTATTTAAGTCCAGACATGAAGAACAGATTCTTTACTATATTCTTGTACAGTTTTACTGCCAAAATAGCTGTTCTACCCTGTACAAGGTGGTGGGTATTCATTCAGCCAATTTTTTGGGTGTGTGGCCTGGTTTTTAGAGCTATCTCAACAAAACTTGCTATGGATATGTATTGGCACAATGTGCAACTTTTTTTATTAATTACATGCTTGGGGATCTTAATTAACTTTTGAGTAATTAAGTAATTACATGTTGGTTATGAAACAAAACTTTATTATTTGAATAATAATCTCCCTCCTTAAACATGTGTCAGCATGGTTGAGCGGTCTAAGGTGCCAGACTCAAGGTTGTTAGACCTTCCTCTAATAAGAAGTTTCTGGTCCATGAATGTAGGCAAGGGTTCAAACCTACTTCTGACTATTTTTTTAATATACATTTTAAAAGCGTTTTTTTTCAATTTGTTGAACTTTGAAACAAATAACCAGTGGAAATGTGGGAGGAGGGGGAGGGTCTGATTTGAAGTAGGGTATTACACCACTTGCTGGTTAAAAGCAGTTTCACAATTCCAAAAGAGTGTTGTTGAAAATTAAGAAAAACAGAAAGTATTTGAATTGTGGAAGGAGGTGGGTCAGATACTGCCACACCACGTTTTAGCTTGAATTCAGTTTTGACAGCCAGTCTAGCCACACTCATAACTCAGCTGAAGGCCCACCTCATTGTGGGAAACTGTAAGTAATACATCAGCCCCAGTTGCAGACCCTGCAAGCGAGCTAGCAGAACAAACACCCTCTCACTAATACCTGATGAACACTAAGGGAAAAGTATTAGAAGGAGGGTCATATATTCCTAGTTATAAAATTAGTTTTAGTAGTCTTAGACATAGATGGCTATAATTTCATTATGGGATCTTTCCCTTATGGTATTAGATATTTCACTCCCTTTTGACTTGCCATATTTCTCCTCTTGTCAAACAGAAAGCACGTTAAGGATCAAAAAGCAAAGAAAGATGAAATATCTCGGTTCTCTTGTAAAACCATCACAAAAGTGCAAGAAGAAATTGGCACTCTAAAACAGGTAACATTTTTTGTTAGACTGATCACTAGTTTAAGGCCATTTATTCCTTGGTCAATAAAGTAATTGTCATAATACAAGGCAAATTAAATATATACTTGCTCATGATGCTTTTTTGATGTTGGCAAAGGAAATGGTATGGCATTGTAATTGCCTTCCCTATTTGACATCCTCGGTCTGAGTCATCAAGACATATCAGACGTTGGTGTGACTATATATATATATATATATATATATATATATATATATATATATATATATGGTGAATGACAAAAAAATCAAGAAAACTGACAGTTGGTTAGTTAGTTAGTTAGCTAATAATTACTTTGATAGTGGTGTATATATATATATATAATTTTACAGCCTGTTTCTACTCCAATGGAATCGGTTGGTTATCATCAGGATGTCTTCCAAAAATATGTCCTATGTAGCACCATCTCCTCATTCTAATCTGCTGATCTGCTACCTGACCTACTCATGTCTTTCCGAAAGGAAATCGAATTCTTACATTGCTGTAATCTAAAATACTTTTTTACTTTTTTGTTTATATATATATATGTGGAAAATTTTTTGCACTGTGGAGAGTACTGAATTGGATAAATGGGAAATGGAGTTGACTGGCTTAATAGTAAACATAGGTGTGATTATATAGTGATATACTCTGAACCATTTGTTTAGCCACGTCGAAGCTACAACACATGAAGAGGTCTTTTTGAAAGTGTTATTTTGACAAATTTTGTATGTCTTAATATATCAGTAGCCTAATAAGTTGATTTTTACACCCTGAAAAGAGTTTAATTCTGTTAAAAGAGAATTCAGGTAATGTCCACATTGATATATTGCTAGGTCGTGAAAAATTTTAACGCAATTATTGTGCATAGCTAATTATCCAGAAAAAGGGTCTAAATATCACTTTGCAAAAAATGTGTTATGCACTCTTAAATAATAGGGTAGGGAGTTCATTCATGACACATTAAAATGTTAAAGAAATTTTCCCACCGTTTAAGTCATTCTTTGAAAAAATTCAATGATTCCAAAAGCTTCTCTTAATTTACTCGGGAGTTTATATACAACCTTTTCACTATGTCAGTACCCTTCCATCAGCTGTGGGCTGCAGTGCCCATTCGACAACAGACCTGTCTGAGGTAGTGACGGACATCTGCCCAGGAATTGAAGTGGGAGTGAAAATGACGAGAGTGAAGCAGAGGATGAACAGAGCAGAGATAATAACGATTTTACCTCACAAGTAGAATTTGATGGGAATATTTTTGACGGCATTGAAACTTTTTTTAAATTGGAAAAAACAGAGAGGTTCAATTGAAAGGCTGTTTCACGAAATTTTTTTTGTCTTAAGTTTTACATTTCACTCGGAGGTACTTTTATCACCTCTGCTTCAAGCTTCTAATCCCCTTATAGTTAGAAACCCATAAATTAAGAATATAGTGTCAATATTTCATCTTCGTTTTCAGAAAAAGTTCAGAGAAAAATTGCCCAAAATTGAGGTCAACTTTAGGGGGGAAGGGGTCTGAAATCCAAAAGGTGACAAGAGTCGACCACAGGGAAGGGGGTAAAAAATGGTGAAAAAGTGGTTGACGTCATTTGTGAACCATCCCTTATTACAGAAATAGTAAGAGTAACAAGGGTGTAAGGACTGCATATGAAGTCTTGATCGTAATAAATGTTCATTGAAGGGGTGCAATGCCCCAATAATTGCTTTTAAGATATGCAAGACTGTTAGCGAGATCCATCTTTTCTATGCGGAAGTGAATCCACTATTATATCACTATTAATGCGAAAAGTAGTGTTTAAATGTTGATTTTTACTCAAATGCGCAGAGCATTTTGAAAAGAGCAGGTAATTGATTAAAATAACCTTACGGAAGCATAAACAGAGAGGAATTTCATAGAATAAGCAGAAGCAAACAGCTCCAATTTTAGAGACTTATTATATGGAAAAATCCATTTCCCCGTCCAATGAAAAGGATTGAAGAAAGGAATGAATGAAGGATTAAAGAAAGCTGAGAAAGACAAAGTTAAACGTACTTGGAAATTATATGTCGTTGAGTAGTAGAGCATCAGCATTAAATTAGATACAAACAAGTGAGAGTGAGGACTTAGTTACATACCATTAGAAACAGAGGACTGTGGACAAACATGGCTACGTGCGTCCTTAAAAGGTCTGGAACCTAGAGAAATGCCCAGCGGGTGCATGATTTATGAGTCTGTATCATCTGCAAATACAATAGTTTTTGAAATTCAAACTACTAATATTGATTATAGCAAAGAAAAAATATGCTGAATATAGAATGGAGATATTGCTTTTATAAACTTTGTCACTTAGATATAGTTTTGAAAGAGACAAGCGTCGTATTGATTTTCAAGCGATCTCTTTGAATTTGGTACATTTGCATCTTTCAAAGTCAGCAAAGCCAACTGAATCTACACTGTTGCAAAATAGGACTTGCTAGATTATTAATGTTACGCTTTTACAATTTATCAATTTATCAACATAACTTTAAATTAATATTTATTTAATTAATTTGTTTGACCCTGGTTCATATTCTGTATAAAGTAGTGTTTTTATTTTTTTATTTTCTGTAGTCCTTGGCAATTATATCCAACGGTATCCAGAGAGATGGAATTGGAATTGAAATGTTGAAGATACAAGCTGCAAATGTAAGAGATTTGAAGAACCATGTTTTCTTGTACTACTGTCACGCCTATTAATATGTCTATGAAGTAGGCAATTTGGCCATGAAGCAATGATTGAATAATTGCAAAGATTTTTGTGATTTAATTTATTATAAAAACTTCATTTTCAGGNTTTGATTTCCATGACATAATGAGTATTTTGAATATATTTCAATGTATTAACATCATCATATACCAGAAATATATATATATATATACCAGAAATCGCTTTTACAATTTATCAACATAACTTTTTAAATTAAAATTTATTTAATTAATTTTGTTTGACCCTGGTTCATATTCTGTATAAAGTAGTGTTTTTATTTTGTTATTTTCTGTAGTCCTTGGCAATTATATCCAACGGTATTCAGAGAGATGGAATTGGAATTGAAATGTTGAAGATACAAGCTGCAAATGTAAGAGATTTGAAGAACCATGTTTTCTTGTACTACTGTCACGCCTATTAATATGTCTATGAAGTAAGCAATTTGGCCATGAAGCAATGATTGAATAATTGCAAAGATTCTTGTGATTTAATTTATTATAAAAACTTCATTTTCAGGATTTTTAGTTTATATGGATAAACAGCTAATCAGCTTGTTGATTCTTAGTTGTTGTAATTTGTAAAGGAAAGGCTTCTCCCCACTAATTCAAGATTTTTTGCATGTTGATTGAACAGAAAGCCTAAGCACTGGCATCACAAAACCTATGCGCTTGACATGAGATTGTTTCTTTTTATTTTTACCCAAGAATACCAATACTTTTTTTGAGTTGCGTTCAAGAGGTCATTTCTTCATTGGTTGTTCAGACATTTTATGAAAAAGTATACTTAATAGTACAGTGATGGGCCTTAACACTTTATGGAGTCGAATAAACTGGCCATTGTAATGAGCAAGCGCTTATTAGTTCATAAATAGTATTCTTTACAAGAACTTCCTGAAGATTAAAATCAAAAATTTACCCCTACCACTAAGCCATGTAATTCCTAAAACCTTGGTAAGCCTGGAGTTTGTATTCACTTAGATCCTAAAACTTCCTTAGTCTATGAGATGTCATGGACACCGTGTTGGTTATCACAATTAACCTTGTTGTGCTCCATAAACTCCTTACTATTTCTTTGCCATTTTCTAAGACTTATCCACCCTTAGCTACACATTCCATATTTTCATTCGTGTACTTTGACTAATATTACACACCACATACATTTATCATACAACAACTTGGGATCGTCAGATGTAGCTTACCCTGACACAAGATCATCTACGTACCAACAATTAATTATTTTTTAACAAAGTCAGACTCTACCTTTTTGAAGATTCCGTATGGTACCTAAATGTTGAATATACAAGAAAGGGACTTGAATTAACCCCAAAAGCTACTCTGGTAAACCTTAACTCAATAGAGATACGGTCTGCCTCGTTGACATCATTTAAGCACAAAAAACCTCGAAGAAAATCCGTGTCATCCATATTAAAATGCCTTCCTCGATATCAGCTATTAAGTCTATTCTTCTTTCATGAAAGATGATAAAATTATGCAGAAGAAACGGTGTCATTTGGGGGTGGGGGAAGGGGGCAACATGTAAAACAATTATTCAAACTAGTATTAAACTTACCCTCATTAGATGGGGCTTCATATACAACCCTCACCTTTGTAGTCTTAGTTCCATCCCTTCTACATTATGATCCACCGTGTTCTAGGGGCGTGTACTTTGACTAATATTACACATCGAAATATGTCAGTCAATTGAAAACAAATAGTTGAAACCTTTAAATTGTGTGGTTTTCTTTTCCTTTCCTTGTAGGACTTAAAAAATGCTGAAATAGCACAAAATGTGAGAGAAATGGCACCGGGTCTTCAACATGATTACTTAGCACCAAGTGAATATTTTCAGCGCCTTATTCAATCATTTGAAGAGAGAATTAATCGTTACAAACAAGAATTAGATGATCTAGAAAATTACCTCTCTTCTTCTACGCCTGCTCAAGATTTTACTCCACAAGGTAGGAAAGGGAAAGAGAATATTATATAATTATTATTGTTGAAAAAATTCACATGTATGTTGTTTTGGCGACGTCAAAATATACTTTAACTATGAAAAATTTACCACAATTGCAACTTTAATTTAGTTCACTTAAAGAACACAGATTAAGAGGAAATATTTTAGTTTTTTGCCCCGTCAGTAATGTGGAATGGGATAAAAGGATGATAAGCACTTTTTTCGGGACTGTCTTCAATTTGGTCCAGAACGGATGGTTCTCTTAACGTCAGTTTTAAGAAATTCTGCACATAAATGTAACAGACATGAATTTTAATATTTTGTGCGATTTACTGTTTTATGGAAGTGCTGGTTTGAAGAATAGAATTGAAGATATCCAAAAAATGTAAAATATAAAAGTGGGTTGAATTAATGTAAATAATGGAGCTTTTCAGATTACCCAACTCTTATAGCTGAGAATTGTGGAAAAGAAACTTTCCAAGGATGGTGAATACCCCGGGTAATCTTTGAGTAATGAACTTAAAGAAGACAGAAGTTGTGGGTATTAATAAAGAAGACCACAAATTGATGGACAACATCAAGCTGGATATTAGAAGAATGAAACAAATGAAAAATTTCAGTTATCTCGTAAGCTGGTGATGGGAGGCAGATACAAGAAGAGGGATCGGGGTAGCAATGACGGGACATGAAAAGATGAAAAGATTATTTTCTAATATGAGGTTGTGCGTGTCAATTAGCATTAGATTACTGGAATGCTATGTATGGTCGGTTTTATTATGTAGATGTAAGTCATGGACAATAAAGAAAACAACGAGAAAAAGAAATGAAGCAGGAGACATGGCTTGGACGTGGCTTTATTGACGAATATTGAGAATACCTCTGGCTGAGTGTGTGTTAAATAACGAACTATTAAGATGTGTTGGAATTGGAAAGGAACCGACGAGAACATTATTGGAGGTATTGAGGTTTCCTAACCTTTAAACCGGTACAAAAAACATGTTTTTTAACGTTTTCCTAGACTAATGAGCCCTTCCTCTTTACTTTTAAGTTTTACAGGAGTAACTACTGACAGGAAGTAACCCAACGACAAGTAACTGTCTTTCAAGTACAAAATGCCACAATATATTCCGACCCCTTGCAGACTTATAAACCCTTGAAAAATATATCCAGGCCTGGTATGTAAAATTAATAAATATGCCAGGACATGGATTCAAGAAAACCATTACAAAAATACAGGTGAAGGCATTAGTTGGTTTAAATCTATCAAAAACGAAGACTCGGGGTCGCTCACCCAACTGAAAATCAGAGTTTTATCCCTCCATTGCTAAAAACACAATCGAGGAAGCTCTCGGCACCGGTAAACTCCACATCATCATTTAAGACAAGAGTCGAGAGCAATCTGCCACTGCGGGAAAGTCCTTCTCTACTTCAATAATGACGCTTGGATAAAAAAATCCAATAACGAGTGTTTCGACGTAACTTTGGGCAGTTTTGACGAGCCAGAGGTTTACGAGTTGTTAGGGCTGCTAATTCTTAAAAACCTGTGGAAATAAGTGGCAAAAGATTATTAGGACTTTTCGGAGACGACGGTCCGATGATTCTCCGAAACATCCAAGCTCCAAAAACTGATATCTTTGGAAATGACATCACTCGGTTATTCAAATTTTTAGGATTTCAAATCGTGATGTTACATGACTTTTTTTTCTGTTGAGCCTTGTCTACACGTAGGTCCGCACTACCAAGGTATAAAACAGCCGTATCTAGTCATTTCAGTAAGCTGAGGATGGGAGAAGTATCTCTCAAAACGTAGCTCGGAAAAAGGTTACGACCACCGCGATCTTTAACTAACAGGCCTGACAGACATGCATCTGGAGGCATAAGCTGGAGGTAGGAAATTTGCTTAGTTAGTTGCGAAGTTATGGCAGAAAATGGCGGTCATGCTCACGTACATGTTGTGATAGTTTGATATTTGGTTGTGGCTCTGGCTGGAAACTGAAATAAAAGTATTTATTGAAATCTTGGATAAATTCTTGTTTACTTTTTCTTTTGTTAACCATGCCAAATAAATGCTGTGTCACTAATTGCAATGGCAATTATGATAAAGAAAACAAAGTCAAAGTTAATCGTTTACATAGAGAGAAGGAAGATTGTGAAAGATAGATCAAAGCTATTCCCCGATCAAATCTACCAGATAATCCTAATACAGTTGTCTATGAGAGACATTTTCCTGAGAACTTTCCTGGTATAACAGTTTTGGGGGGGAAAGACCTCGTGATCCTCCTTCTGTGTTTACATGTGTGAAACCTTCATTGATTCCTACACCTGCTCCTTCAAAACTAAAGTCTTTCTCAAGCAAAGTATGTTCAAAGGTACGTAATCAAAAGCCTGACGAAATTGATTCGTTTCTCTCTTGTGATCATTATGTCATCATGTCGACGTGATTTGTTTTTGTTTTGTTTAGATTTTCGTCATGCACAAACAGCATTTCCAGATTATTTACATTACAATTTATTCACTTTTGGAAAAAAGCCCATTTTTATATAATAATTAATTTCCCGGGGAAATTTCAGAAAAGTCCCAAGGAGCAGTTTTTTGCTAAACCTAAGCAGTCATACTTTCCTTCTCACTGCCTTGGTTTAAACTCTATCTAGGTTTGACCAAGGTAAACCTTCTTCGGGCATTTAGTTGATGTTACCTCGCATCTGTAGATTAAGGATGTTTTCGGCACCCTCCATCCAAACGGCATTCGATTTTCCTTCTATAATTGCACTCATATGATTCTGGTTTTTACAAGGTATTTTTTTTAATTCTGAACTTTATGGACTCAGAGAAAGCCACAGATGTAAGAGCTTTATCATGTCATGAGTCGGAAAAAGCTTACGACTCATGACATGATAAAGCTCTTACATCTAATACAGACCCTGTTCACCTTATGAAGTATTTGAATTCATCAGAGTTTCCTGATCAAGGACAAGATCAGTTTGGTGTGAAAATCAATAAGACCAAAATCACGTCACTTGCCACATCTCTCTTGAAAGGTCTGTATCCACCTCCACAAAATGAAATGGATGAAGCAGAACTTGAGGTTAAAGTAGCAGCATCTGGTGGTAACATGACACTCTGGTGGTAACATGAAGAAGGAAATCAACTTACATGAAACTAGTAAGAAGAGACCTGAAAACTTAGACAAACTCTTTATGGCATTGAAAACCATTAAGGCCTACCAGCGTTGGACCTGAAAGAGCATTTTCAGCTTTGGGACATTTTGCAACTGAGATCAGAAATCAGCTAAATGATGACAGTCCAGATGCTCTCATTTCCATGCGTCAGACTTAAAAGATATAAAGTCAAAATCTCTGGAGATCATTGCATTATTTCTTTTACATACATTTCTATATTTTATGTAGTAAAAACTTGTAGGACATAGCCTGTTTTTATATAGTGAATTTCCCCGGGTAGCGAAAAATCGCCCCGTATATTGCACCCTAATTATAGGTATGGTTTTAAATTTATTATCTTGTTTTGACATATGTTTTGCGCTTCAGAGGACCGCACAGTAAATTTTTTTTCCCTCTCAATTTCCTTTAACATGCTTGTCAAACATTTCGTTTTTTTCGTGTCAAGTTTCTTATAAAAACCCGTTAAATAAGCACGATTGACAATGAAAGGGATGTTTTCAGTAAAAACATTTCAAACACCTTTACCCTTTACTGCTTTTCCGCAACCAGTCCCGTGACCTGTCATTGGATAACTGGATCCGCCCCGGTATACTTGTATACAATATTTTTACCTGAAAAAGCCGAAAAAAGGAGAATGTACTGAAGCGGTTCAGCATCAATGTACAGTGTAAAGTTAAAACCTATTAATAGGGTAAGATGTAGTGGAGTAACTAACTTCACAAAAATAGAAAAACATAGTAAGCAGACATAAAACAAAAGGGTTTTGTCCAAATATATAATATATAGTAAAAGATAACAACGCTTAAATTAATGCTGTTTATAGTTTCAATTTTTCTACAAATTTCAATGTGTTAAAAAATTTTCACATTAAAAATTTTGTGTAACATAAAAAATTTTTTGTGAGCTTATTGTTTTGTACACTGAAAAATGTGAATTTGGTTATTTTACAGTATCATCTAAACAACCGATGCAGAATGGCTAATAGAATAGAAGATCGAGCCGATAATCATTTCCAAATTGTTTGTCCGATTACCATTACTGTGAATACAGGGGTGAGGGAAACGAAAGGGACAAGTTGCTAAGACTTGCAATGATTGTGAAAGAAAAACCTTTAATAATATCTGGTTTTTACAAGGGAGTAATCATTATCCTTTTTATTTGGAACATTGGAAATCGTAAGGCAAGAACTTTAGATAGTATTCGGAAAAGACAGATAGAGTATTTTAGTTTTAATTCACTTTGAAAAGTTCGCCATTTTTGAAACACCAAGATTTTTAAAAGAAAGTACTTGATAACGTAAGGTCAAGAAGAGCTATTGGCACCAACTTTTTATTGTGCAGCCGTGACAACAAAAAGCCGAGAAAAGGAGAATTTGATAAAAACATTTATTTTATCATGTGGCCATATCATCCCCAAGCCTTCTATTTTTATACTAAAAAAGTTAATTTGGTTAATTTACAGTGCCATCAATATTTTATAGTTAAATTATTTGCACCATTCCCTTTATGGATATTCCAGACTAATTCCGTCAAATGAATTTCTATCATTACTAAAACAACACCCCTAAAGTGACACTTTAATCTTTCAAGACACTCCTATCCCCTTTTAAAATCAAGCATTCATTTCCTGTTAAATCCCCTCCATTTTTATGGCCTGTGTTTTATGGAATAGGAACTTTCATATTAAGCGGTGAGCTTGTATTTAACGTTAATGGAGATTATTTATGAGAGGAAGGCGAAGGAAAATGTCTGTAGAAAGTTCACTGGTTAATTCGTCGCATTTTGGTAGCTAACATTTATAAAATAGTAAATCAGTATTCATTATACTCTGCATTTATTGCACCATTTTATCATCGGTGACTTGTTTTCTTTTCAATGCCTCTCAATTTCCGTGACCATCAAAAGATGAATAACTGGCTCCATTGGACTACTACCTACCGAAAATTCAGTAAAAATGTTTCAGAAAATAAGACTGCAGTATTCGTCTACTGAATATCTGTACTTCTGAAAAATGTTTTCACAGAATGTAACCTAATGCAAGCATACAAACCTGGCTGACTTCCAGGCCAAACAAAAAAACTATACCTCTAGAAAATGAAGCATTTTATTGGTTGGACATAGACTTTGTAAGGTATCTTATTGCCTGACATACTTTTTTATGTATTTAAACCTGTTTTTTTCCCCTGTTTATCCATTTAGCATTACTGAACGTTCTTAAAAAACTAAGTGATACATTTTTGTCACTTGCGGCACAAATGCAAATAATTCACGAAGAAGTCAAGGTAAACAAAATTTTCTAATGTTGCTAACATTTCGTTGAGGGAAAGAAATGTGATGGTTTTTGTTCCATTTTTCAAGATTATGTAGGATTTTGTTTGGGGTTATTTTGTTCCATAAATTTTGTATGTTTGTTTTTGACTGCATAATAATACACTTTATGAAATAGGTCATGGATCCACCTCATCAATTCGATCTCCTTCTACATCAATCCCTGTACTATCAACCTTCCTCCCCCTTTTCAATTCCAGCACAGCACATTTACTTTGTCCAAACAACATCCTTATGTCATCGGAAAAAATCCAAACTGTGTTTACAAAGTAAGGCACTTGTTTTTTATTACTTGCATAAAGCTTCAAGTCATCAATAAATAATAAGTAATAACTCATCCTTGAGGTCATGCTCATTTTGTAGCCAGCCCTAACTTATCATAAAACAAGCGAAAGGGGAATCATCCCAGGAATAAAGAGAAGTGGTGACAAGGAATCGCCTTGAAAAATACCCTTATTAATATTGACCTTGCCCAAAACTTCTTCAGAAGTCAAAATGGTTTTCCATTTTGACAAGCTATTCTTAATCAAGGTCTAAATATAGTTGACCGCACCCGTAAACTCAAGGCATTTTAGGATCCACGAATGGGGTACCATGTCATATGCCTTGCGGTAATCTACCCAAGCCATTGAAAGATTAGTTAGGCGGCGTCTGCAGTTTTTCAAGATTGTCTTATCAATAATGAGCTTATCCTTGGTTCCTCTGGAATCTTTTCTGCATCCTTTCTGTTCATCCATTAATATGTTGTTTGTTTCAAGGTGTAGTTACAGTTTTTCTGATATCATTCCTGTTAGTAGTTTTCACATTAATGGCAAACATGCTATCGGACGATAATTACCTACATCATTACTTTTGGAGGCGTCTTTCATTATCAAAGTGGTTTTCCCTTTAACAAGCCACTCGGGTTTTTCACCAGAGTCTAGACAATGTTGTAATTGTTCCGTGATTCTCCCATATAAAGAGGTGAGGTTTTTAAACTAAAACCCTTGGACGTTGTCTGGCCCTGGAGCTTTCCAATTGGCCATCTTTCTAACATGTTTCCCAATATCATTGTCTAAAATATTGATATCAACCTGTTTTTTAACCTCTTCTCAAGCCTTCTCGACCTCATTCAGTCACCCTGCATCTTCGTTATGTTCAAATTATTATTATTATTATTATTATTATTATTATTATTATTATTATTATTATTATTATTATTATTAATAATAATAACTAGTAACTATAGGCCGATAGCTTGTCTACCATTGATGTGGAAGCTGCTCTCTGGAATCTTTGCTGAAAAGATCTACGGTCATCTTGTAAATAATAATCTTCTTCCTGAGGAACAGAAGGGATGCAGGAAGAAGTCACGTGGCACGAAAGATCAATTGATGATCGATAAGGCAATTTTGCACGAGGTCAGGGCTATGAAGAGAAACCTTAGCATGTGCTGGATTGATTACAAGAAGGCATATGATATGGTCCCTCACAGTTGGATTTTGGAGATGCTGGACATGGTTGGAGTTGCAGAGAATGTGCGGAGTTTGCTGAAAGGAAGTATGGCTG
>RDPX01000416.1:534114-544703 GCA_003991215.1 Morbakka virulenta
CCCCCCCCCCATGTTTCCATCATGACGCCGACTTGAACAAACTTAGACCTTCATTTCGATATTTCCTTGCTACAAAAAAAACTGCTGATGGTTATTGCTGCGTGATGGTTGACCCCAATTGTGTTAATTTTAGTTAAAATGAATTTAGTGCAATCTATCATAGTTTTTAAAAAATATCAGCCTCTTTCAACCCTTTTTTATCTATCATTCGACAAATTTTGACTGTTGTCGATTTTATTGTATAATTTCGTTTTTATTTGCATCAATATTGCTTACTGTTGTTTGACTGTACGTTTTCTTTGTACAATTTCATTGGGGGTGTTGTTGCTTTTCAAATCATAATATCTGTGTTTGTAGTATTGTTACTAAATCCTCCTTTTCAAGATTTATGGATATGTAATTCGTTTTCTTTTTTTTAATCTTTGTTTCGTGTTGGCCCAGACTACCCTCCACCAAAACACCCTACCCTCCACCAAATATACAACAACAACATCCTACTCTCCACCAAATAAACAACAACAACAACAACATCCTACTCTCCACCAAATAGACAACAACAACATCCTCCTACTCTCCACCAAATATACAACAACAACATCCTACTCTCCACCAAATAAACAACAACAACAACATCCTACTCTCCATCAAATAAACAACAACAACAACATCCTACTCTCCACCAAATAAACAACAACACCACCATCAAAAGTGCTTATGGTAGAGCATCTGGCCTTGATAGCCATAGGCACTTGTTCAAACCCAGCTCGGTGTCTACATACACTTTACTTTTCAGCAGTTATAAATCCTTATCACCTTTGATATATTCTTTTTATAATTATATACTCAAAAATACTAGATATGCCATACCTCAATCTGTTAGACTAATTCCATTTCAGATTTTTCTGTGACAAAACGCATTGTGTCTTGGAATGCTATTCTTTCTAGAATTTGAATCTTTCGCTATGTGTTGTTGAATTGTTGGTATAAACTGTGGATACCCCCTAAACATTTTTGCTTGATTTTTTGTTTATTTAAACATGGTTTTTTATATATTCAGCCGTGCCATGAATTAAATATAACTGTATTTTTATTTGATCTTTAAGCTTTAACCTTGCTGAATTTAGCCGTTCGTATCTAATTACTGTTTGAGTCAGTGTAAAATAATTTCACACGAAACACAAAATAATCCATCAGAATAATCGTTGCCTTGGCCATCGTCAAAAAACTAGAATCACTATCGACATTGCTTCCGTTTTTACAACAACTTGATCCATTTACTTTTCCTTTCAGCGTCGAAAGGATTCCCTGCATTGCCAGATGGTTGAATTGGAAGTCTCAGATACTTTTTCAAGTATATATCAGGCACTCTCCTTTACGTATACAACACTGTTCACGCAACGCACACCTTTTAATTGATATCCTACAGACATTCTCTTTCTGAGGAAGACCTTTAGTTGTGATTGTATCTAAAAGGTCTACTATACGATTTAAACTTAGAGTTCAAAGGTCTACCTTGTACACCTTGGATGGCTGGTGGCTGCTTATCTACAACTTGGTCCGGACAGTTAAGAACACAAGCATATGTATCAGTCCTCATGATAATAGACAGCTGACAGATAGTAGAGGTGGTGCAGGTGTTAAAACTCCCTGTCAAGCCTCGCGTGTAGTTGCGTATACAAAACTTTGTTGCCTTTGGTATCAGTTTTTGTTATTATGAACAGTTGGCTATTTGATCTTCCTATTGCCAAATCACAATCCAGATAGAATGAGGACAATGTATACCAAGCACTGAACCAAGAGCCAGCTCCCTTAGTGTGACAGTGTGCTTGAATCACACAGTAAGCCGGGCTTTGGTCAGCTTTAAAAATTTGGTCTTTACTATTATGCAGTGTTAATGCTAAGAATGGGTATAGAAAATAAAATTTTAAGAAGTATTAAATATGCATTTTTATACATGTATTAACTGACCATATGTGTATTTCATTGACTTAATAATTTTTTTAATGTTATCACTAATAAACTTACTAATATAAGCAACTGACACTTAGCTTATACGTACCCTTTGTAAAACATCACGAAATATGTCCGTTGGTGAGATCTTGTTGTCTCGTGAGTGTTGAGCTGTTGAATACTAATGTCAACCGCTGCTAAACCCAGTACATCGGAATTAAAAGTGCTCATGGCTTCTACTTACAGTACTATTAACATTGTATTTTGTAAAACAGCTTGCTAGAGACTATTGGATGCTGCTCTATGCATGAATTAGTATTACACAGAAAATTACGCCATGTATAGACCAGTATTACAAAGAGAATTACCAGAAGCTCTTCTTACTCTGTTTCAAATACTTCTACTTGTATCCCGACGTTATCGTCAAAGAACAGAAATTTTTACAAGTAAAGTTTACAACAGCTAAAATCGTCTTCACAGTTGCAAAAGATTATTAAAAGCAGAAAGTAAGAGAATGTTTGTAGAACTAACGTTTCCTATGCATCCATTTTGCAGCCAACACTAGAAAGTTCGTAACACCACTATTAACCCTTTAGCTTGCAGAGAAAAGGCAGGTCATTTGTTTACATCGTTAAGAGCCGAAAGTAACATTGTAACATACAAGTAGAATTTTTTTTACTCGCACGATCGTTATTTCTTATTTTACTACGAATATAGAATTTCGAAAGCCTGAATAATTGTAACGGAGTGTCACATATAATTTAGGCATCAGTGAAGTTGTGATGTCAAATACATTGAGAATTTTGTTGAAGCACTTCTGAATAAATGAAAAATTGCAAAGGATGTGAAAATATATTATCACATTGTAGAGGGGCATCGCAATGTTTGCGCGAAAAACTGACGTCATCAACAAAGTTTCGAAACAAAAGAATGCGACAATTTAGCTTTGTTAATGAACAAATACAAATTGTTTTTAGTTGTTTCAAAGGTTTCCGTTTCCTTAAACAGTTCTCTTTAGACTGTACTTCAAAGTTTGTAACAAAAAAGAATGTTAAAATGTCTTTAACTCGAGTTGGTTGAAAAATCTGTGGGTTTTTTATCATGAATTTGGGATCAAAGTCGAAATTTTAAATATTGGCAAGATATAAGCCTGGTTATTCTCATTCTTCTCAGACTGTTTGCTTAAACCTATACATTTAAATTTGTAGTAATATTTGGATTATAGTAGCTTTTAGTTTATTTATTATTAATTTGTTTTAGTTGATTTAGGAGTGTGGGGATGTGTGCGTGTGTTTCTATGTGTAAATTTCCTTTCCGAGCTATTGGCTGTTTGGTTCATATTCTTCATTTTGAATAGTATTTTCGTATTTTGCTTTTATTGACCTTATAAAAATACTATTTAAGGCAACAACCTTCGATATACACACAGTAAATGTAGCTTTATTAATATTTGCATACACACGGACATTAACTTTTTATATTTATACATTAATTCATTCACGCTAGCAAGTTAAACCTGTAATTTTTGCTAATCGAGAGTCCAATAATTAGTTTTTGTTCCCTCTTTTTACCTATCGCACCGCCAGTAATGCCAAATAACTACAACCAGGGTCGAACCTCTGATCAGTAGATTCTTTGTTGTATACATTTCTTTAAATTAGTTCTATTAACTTGCTAATCCACAAAGTTAACAGAAATATACATAAAAATTTATGTGCAGAAACCCTTGTCATAATGGTCATCGTTGGTACCACTGACTGTAACCAGTCCCACCCAACAAGGTATGTTTATAAGTAGTATATGGCAAAGGTCTGTCTATGATTAACACAGGCATTGACTGTCGTTTGAAAATTGCTACCCCAGTAGTTCAGTACGATGCACATTGCTATCTTTGTTTTTCTAACTTGCTAATGCCCCATGTTGTAAGACCGTCTTAAAGGTACAGGGCATATAAACTACTTTAATGATCTGCTTAACTCTTCAAAAAACGGTTTTGTTTAAGAAGCTTATTTATAAAAAATTACATAAGTTATTGCATGTATGGCTTACTAGAGTACAGCTTATATTTGAAATGAATCCCCAAAATCTGAAGCTGGGCATTTTCCTTTAAAGCTGTTTATTTTTTGGGGTTTTCATGTTGAAAGATAATGTTAATTTGTGGAGTACCGTAACTGCCTAATACATCAATAATAACTACACTGTACATGCTTCATGCACTGTATTTTGAAATAAATTTATTTTACTGAAGTAAGAGAGAGAAATGTTAAGCGAATATTTACTTGGATTTCACTGCTTGTAAAATCAATCCGATTAATTATAAGGTATGATAATATCATTTGATGCACATAAATTGGCCTGGTTTCTTTGTTCGCTTTTTAAATAATTCAGGAGTGATTTTTTTTCTTTTCACAACAGTTATTTAGTTGGTTGTGAATCGACAAGACAGAGCTTTGAATGCGCAACGTATTCTCTCATTGTCGTCATCAACGTCATCCTAATCAGTGTCATAGTTTATCCTCATAATTTTCTTTCACTAAGATTGTGTGCAGTTACTAATTTCTAAATCTACGGGTGCAAAATGTACGGCGTTTTTCAACATATCCCAAATATTAATTCCACTGAGATCCTTAACGCTTTCAAAAAACATTTTTGTAAGGCAAGATCCAAGCGTAACATTTTTTCGTCAACATAGTGACTTTTTCTTTTTGACTTTTAGTTTCTTTGATATTTTTACTCTCCGTACATTTATTTATTATTTTAAGAGGGGTTTTTTCGACAACAATAATACGGTAAATTTTACCAGGAACATTTTTATTTACTTTTTTTGTAGCAATCAGGATAAACATCGCTGAAATCGTTTCAGAAAGAACGTTGCAATTTTTGACAAGGATTTTGTGTCAGATAAAAGTATCAGATTGTCTTTTATCGGCAAACGGAATGAATACGTTTCAGATAGTCGGAACCCTAAGATTTAAACAGTAAAAGAGGTTAAAAGGGAAAATATGTTAACTCAAATACCGTTGCAACGGAATATTTTCTAAACTTCAAAAAAAAAATGCTGAAATATAAGGATTTACATTGCAGGACCATCTACGAAATGATCTTGCTACCACCTTGGTTAAGGGTTGTCCGCTCTACTAAACAGACACCATTCTGGGTGGGTTATTTTTTGGCAACCGTAAGCAGGTGACAGTGACATTTCGTATGTGAGGCCAAGGTAATTAAGAGCTGAGTTTTGCTCCGAAGACTGCTTTTCTAATATTTCGAGAGTTTCCATTTACTTTTTATACCAACAGTGCACTAGTCTCTTGTTATTAAATATTTACAAATCAAGACAAAGCGCATCAGAAAATGCCTCTCGCTTACCTCCAACAAAATCTTTTTGCCTTGTCAATTAATATTTTAGATCATATTAATTCAATGGTTTTATTTCAGCTGCATTTTCCCCTCTGAAATAATAACTATTGTGTATTATTTTAAGTCCTTTTTGAGGGGGAATGAAAATCCTATATGCCTATGGTATTACTTAGTTGAGGGGTAGATAAAGAAGACAACTTCATAATTGCAAAAGCCCATTCAAAAAAGCAAAAAAACTCCTGTAGGAATCTGATTACCAGTCAGGCATATGGTTGTATTATAACCTCGCTGCATGTAGGACACATTGTTTTTACTTCCCTATGCATAGTCCATTGACCAGTACCCCTACCCTGCCTTCTACTTTTCTGTAGTCCCATGTATGGCGTCCTTTGTTACTTTTCACTGAAAGAAAGTATATTACTTCTACAGGAAGGATAGTTTCTGTCGGTCCATCACCATTTACTGCTCTTGCTGGTCCAACTGCAATCGCCATGGCTACGGCTCTCAATGCCAATTTAAATGGTAAGTTAACTTACTTTTTTTTTTAGTTCATAACATTTGGGAATTAAACTCACCAGCCAATTATTGTTTGAAGTCCAATGAAAGTCCATGATTATGACGAGAAAGCAAATTTTTACAAGCATTAGGTCTGGTGAAGGGAAACATCCACAGGATAGATACTTTTGAAGAGAAAGGGGTTGTTTCAGCAGCTATTTGTTTAAAGCGACGAACAAAAGAAGTTTGTGGGAGTAAAAGGTGCTCGTTTTTGTGAAGAGCGACCTGTTTGTTGGATAGTGTGCACCTTGAGCAGAAATGTTGACTTTTGTGGAGGACCATCCTTTTTTGAAAGGCGAAAGTGATTTATGTTTCCCTTTATCTTCTCGGCTTTGAATGTGATATATCATGGTAATTTAGTACTTCATTTATGCTAGTCCTAATGTAAACAACGACTGGCCAAGTTCAATTCTATAAAACGGCGTTGGCGTTAAGTTCAGACTGTCAATGATGATGATCCAAGTAATGAAGCATTTTATGTGTGGCCAAAAGCAGATTCGGTGTTTAAGCTTTGTCACTGGGGGAAATATTGCACATTGCCATACGCAGTTTATTCACAGGGCACTTTTGCTTCCGCAAAATATCACCAAAACCATGGAAAGAAGGAATACAGTACAAATATATGCATAGGGTAACCAAAACGTAGATTTTGAAATACTGTGTAGTGCACGGCAAAATACATATTGCTGTAGTAAAGTTTAGCCAGTTTGGGAAAATGGAGTTTGTCAGTGTTAATATGCAAAGAGGCGGAATATTAAAGCTGGTAAGAAATGGATTCAAACCAGCTTCCATAGCTGTCATCATCATTGAGCGTTTCGGGTATATTATCATGGCTTAGTCTTGGTTCCATTCTTTTGATAACTTAGCCTTCCACTTGATTGCGTCACTTTCCGATGATCGTTTATTATCGTTATGTATAATTGGACCGCTTGAGTGATTCTTCGCACGTATGGCTTAGATTACTATCAAGTCGTTGTAAAAGCTTTTGAGCGACCCCGAAGTTGACAACGACAAAAAAAACATCTTTGTGGCTGCACCTGGGTAAACCTAGCTCGTGTTTTTATGGTCAAGAGACATGTGTGAGGAAACTAGCGTTTTTTAAGGTGTTAAAGTGAACTTCATTGTTACAAAATATGTCTTGGGCAATTTGTTCCTAACTTCATTTTGGTCTAGTGTTTTATAATTGTGTACGTATTACTTGTTCTTCTTTTGCTTGTTTGTCTAAGGGCCATTCCAATTCCTGTTATTAATTTTAATAGATCCCCGGTCAAATCAACTTGGCACCGTTTTCGGTACCTCGCAGACCCAGCAACCGTCACTTTTAAAGACAAATGTGAACACAACAGGTCTAAACCGGAGTCTTTCGTTAGGTGGTTTAGGTGGGCAAAAGACAGGATTTGCCCAGCCATCAACAGGACTAGGATCTTCTTTAAGTGGCCAGTCAGCCTTCGGAACAGGGCAAACTGGAATCAAACCGGTCACTGGACTCCAACGAACGTTTGGGACTTGGGCAGCCCCTGCGCTAAATACAGTAACTCCACTACAGCAGCCGACCCGTTTTCAGCTACAAAGCCCTCCAAGTGGCACAAAGCGTGGAAAATTGAAATAATTTTTTAGTTCGTTACGTGCCAAGTCCGCCTGAAAGCATAGGGATGTATTTGTAATGCTAAGCCGTAATGTACAAAATATCTTTTGAGACCTAATAGTTTAAACAATAAGTTCTTATTTGTCTGTCAAATGTTTCCTTTTTGTGATAGAAAATAGATCGTTCTTTGATTTTATAAAATTTGTTTACTATTTAATTACTGCTGGGTTTTTTTATCCGTTTTTGTATTTTGTCATCATTCAAATCCCTCTTACTACCTTGATAAGTGTAATATCAAGCCTTAACATCTTGAAAATTTTCAAGCTTACGGTCTCAATGGACATAAATACTTTAGTAGCCTAACAATGGGGTAAGTAGGTCTCAAAAAAGCTTACAACTCATGACAAGATAAAGCCCCTTTATCCAAGTCTTTTGTGGGAGGAGCCGTGGCTTAATGGTTATTGAAACTGCACCGTAACCAAGAATTCCGGGTTCGATTCCCTGAGCGGGCGACTTTGGAAATTCACGAAAAAAAAAAGCCATTGGTTGGTGTCAGAAAGGGCATCCAGCCAAGAAATTCCTCACTGCCAAATCCAAGTTCCTGTGTAGGGCACCGTCTGAGCCCCAGTCACTGGCGAAGAATGGCGTTTTAAACCCCAAAAAATATTCCAAGTCCTTAATGTTAAACTTAGTTTTAGTTTTCTTCATCACAGTACCGCGCATTAAGCAGATGAGCTTTTCTTTTACTGAGATGGCTTTCCTGGAAGTGAAGTAGTCTGCGAAGCTACAACACACCTTGATTTACTTTTATACTAGGGGCCATACATTTATTACGTTCGCATGAAATTGGCCATTTTTCGACCCCCTTCCTCCTTGGTCGCAGCCAATTACCCTCGTAAGAACGTACGTTATGCTTTTTTTTGACTGTCGTTGGTAGTTACCATTTCGATTAAGTTTAAAATGACGTCATTGATTCTTTTTTAGAAGCTCACGTCCTTAAATTCGAAAGTAAAAAATTGACGTCAGGCTATTGTGAGAAATGAAAGCAATTATAATAAATACAAGCCGAATACAAACGAAAGCAATTCTATATAAACAAACAATAAATGTTTTAACACTTTGTTTGGCAGTTATCTTTTTTTATGGATAAAGAAATAATCCAGTTAATCTTTTATTTGTAAACACCCGTTTTGTTCCTAATTTTGAAACTTTTTCAAGCCCAAATTTGTCTTCATTTTTATATTCCATCCTGGCCTGTCTTGTATTTTCGTCAGGACAACTATTGATTACCACAAAAGTAAGGTGTAAGGTTTTGTATAAATGGGGATTGTATTCTGAGTGCGTCAGCTTTCCCGATTGGATACATCAAGCATCTGGGGTTATAATCCAAATAAAAACAAGCCTTTGTATCAAATTTAACTAATTACTTACAGTATTGTAACAGTTTTCAATATCGACAGATTAAAAATTAAGGAATATGGAGTTCTTTTAAAAGTATGAAAATTATCTTTTAAAGGTATGAAAATCAAAAAATACTGTAGTTGGAAAAACCCTCTTTTTTAATTTTTTTATAAAAAAATAAAAAAGTTGCAAAAGCAACTCTGGGGGTGGTTTTGTGTCAGGATTTTTTAAATGGTACTAGCATTTTTAATGCCCTTCTGACCACTCAAAATGGTAACCCGACCTTTAGATAGCCCCTCAATATCGCACCCCTTGGGCATGACGTGGGTCCTATACTGCTTATAGGTTAACCCCAAAACGAAAGGGGAAGGACGAGTTTTACCACTGGTTCCAAATTAGTTACTGTCGTGTATTATTCTTCAGATAATATTAAAATTAAAATTCCGAAAAGGTGAGCAAACTGCGGGATCACTTCTACCAACTTTATTTCTTTTCATAACGTCAAGACTTAGACATGATGAATATTGCTAGTACTTCGGCTTGTTTGAAGGCCACTGAAGGCCCGGAGAACAGTGTTCCTCACTTGCGATGTACCAAACAGTTTTTGTTTTGCCTCTTGTATGGTAGGTTGATAAACGTCTACATGAATGAGGCACATGCTAATGCAGGCTCCAATCGAACCTATTGTTGACTAAAGTGAAAGGTCTCCCTGTAGTGGTCAACAAGGGACACAGTAAGCTATCTTTTCATGACCAGCCCCCGACCTTCCACTCCGGGTCGTCGGACACCACCATCAATCGTACGAACATTCCAGGCTCCTAAACGTTTCGCTCTTTTTTACTTTTTTTACACTAGGTTTTAGATTTGTTGCTTGGTTTGTTGGTGAAACCGCTACCTGTAAGTAGTGGGAAATTGCTACAGTCAGTTTGTTAGAACACTTACACTCCTACAATTCATACTAATATTACTGATACACAGCAGTTATCTGGTCTGCAGGTCCAGTAAAGTAACTCCGTAGTCCAAACGACTCGGTCAAACAAAAGTCCTATTTGTGACTTTAAGTGATGTAGTCGTTTAAGATTTGGGGGGCAATCCAAGCTTGATATAATAAAACATAACTGCTGAGTACCAACTTGTTTACCAAATACCTAAAATACGAATTAACTTTAATGGTATAAAACGAAAAACATGTGCAGGTATAACAAATGTTATATTCTGCGATAAATATATACTGTCAATACAGGCCAACTGTTGACAAAGACGATTTCACGAATCCTAGCATCAGTCTTCAAAGATTTATCTGCAACTGAAAGATTCCATTCCCATGCAGTTACTTTTTAAAATCAATCGGATACATTCTACCATGCAGAATATATTCCGCTGCAAAAATTATGAGAGCACAAGAACCCAATAAAAACGGAGGTAAATCTTCAATCGTCAAACCACGCAACTTGTTATTCGATTTCAAATTTTGTTCTTACACTCAGGGAGAATATAAACAATTTGGCTTAATTATTTTCCTTTTCTTCCTGGTATCACAATTAACTTGTTTATTTTACATTTCCCCATATTATTACAGCTTTTCTTTCGTATTTTATCTCTACATACAAAAAATACAATGTAAGCTCCAACTCTGCCTATTGACCTTAATATCCCTATGTTAAAGAACAGCCCTCGGATTTAATCTCGATTCAAAATCTATAAAACAATATGTAAATGTTCAGATAGCATCAGGGTAACA
>RDPX01000416.1:555565-568949 GCA_003991215.1 Morbakka virulenta
TAACACTGATGGTATTCCTGTTCTGAGAGTCATTTATTTGATTAAAGCTCTCCTAAAAAATTGAAAACAAAAATAGCTGCTCAAAACCATCACCTGGGCATGAGCCATAAACATGCCAAATTATTGAGACCTATCGTACCTTCAAAAAGGGCAGAGGAGAGAATGCTAGAAGCGACGGCCATAAACGCCAAAATATTGAGATCGTACCTTCAAAAAGGGCAGAGGAGAGTATGTTAAAAGCGACGAGCCACCTAAGGTGGCTAGTCGGAATATCTTTGCACGAACACAGGATGAATGATGACACAAGAGGATTTTTGAAGGTAAGAAAAATAACAGAGAAAGCAAGAGAAGCAATGTTAAGATTGCATGGGCATGTAATGAGGAGAAAAAATGACAATATTTTGAAGGCAGTATGGCAGGCACCAGTGATAGGAAGGAGGAGTAGAGAACAACAAAAGCTTAGACAGAAGGAAGTCATGGAACGAGACATGAAAGAAGTGCGAGTGAGAGAAGGAGATTGGGAAGACCGAGTCAAGTGGAGAAAATGGTGTCGTGTGACCGACCTGACAGAGGTTAGATGAAGGCCGAAGAAGAAGAATCGTGATAGGGGTGATAAAAAACCATGCGATAACAAATACTGCCTGTAACTTATAAACAAATTAAAGTATACTTCAAGGGAGTCAGGACAGTACTTTGACAAGCATATTCTGAGCATGAAGTGAGTGAGAAATAAACAAAATCATAAGCATACTGAGGCTGACATCAAAAAGCATTAATCCTAATAAAAAATTGATATTGGTGAGAAATGAAAGTGTACATGTGTCTTCTTTATTATTTCATTATTTTATAACTTTCATACATACCGATTGCAGCAACATTAAATCCAGTTTGTGGTATCACACGCAAAGGTGGATCAGAGGGCCTGGAGAAAATGTAAGTGAAAAAGATAACAAACATGAAATTTGGCGATCTCATCGAGTGTTTATCGACACCAAGTTTATTGACCTTTATATACCTAAAATTTCTTTTCTAAAAACCATACAGACAAAACAATAAGCAACTTACTGCCATAGCTAGCTTTCAAGTCAATTTCTGAGTCAAACGTCTTGGTGTTGTCGTCCGTAAAGCTGGGTTACTCCAATTTTTATCAAAGTCAGACTTGATCACTAGTATCTGCTTGAGTGGGATTCATTTATACTTTTCGTCCATGGTAAGTGCAATGTACTCTCAATACTAAGTGGTTTATTTACTCCAGAAATCCTGGGCTATCCAAAAGCACAAGAGAAACTTTGTAATGTATGTATGTTACTTGCAGCTCTCAAGAGCAACTTAAGACTACATGGGCGGAAAGAGCAGGTAGAAGAAAGAAATGAAGGAATGGCACTCGTTTGACAAGACGGAGCAATCATCATTTATATACACATGTATATACCTATGTATGTATTTATATACACATGTATATACCTATGTATGTATTTATATACACATGTATATACCTATGTATGCATTTATATACATATGTATATACCTATGTATGTATTTATATACATATGTATATACGTATGTTTGTATCTATATACATATGTATATACGTATGTTTGTATCTACATACATATGTATATACGTATGTATGTATCTATATACATATGTATATACGTGTGTATATACGTATATATGTATTTATATGTGTTTGTATGTAAGTATTTATGATTTTTTTTTACCTGTGTATGCTTTTACCCGAGTTGTTTTGTATCTTACTTTGTTTTCCATTAGTTTAAATCTAAAGGTTTTACTTTGTAGTGAAGACAAATGAAAACTGGTTGCTTAAGGCAGAAAGCAAAGAAAAGGTTCTGATGCAAGCAAACTGTGTAGAAGATTATGTACTCGAAAAACTTAAACAATCCTCAATCAAGAAGGGAAAAATCTAAAGATGGCCTTTCTGTATCAAATACCTCACAATCCTCTCAGATTTTGTAGAAGAAACGAGGTCAGAGCATCTCCACTACAAATTTCTCACCTTTTTGCTGTACAAATCTACTCTCTTCTAAATATAAGTTAAAAATTTGTCCACTTCAAAACACAAGAAGCTTTTTACCTTGATTTAATTACTGAGGACTTTAATAAGTTGCTGCATGCTGACAAACGATGGTAAAAAAAAGGCTCTCCTTAACACCTTACAACCTTTTGAAGAACTCCCTTACCCTGGAAAGTCTGGTTTCAAAAACGTTCTCCTTAGGTTTCATCGAGTTGTTAGGTTTTGTTCTCTTCGAATCTATATAAAAAGGTTTAAAGTGCAATACAATGTAAAACGTTTCTCATTTCAGAAGTCTTCTACCCGGAAAATCTATACAATTTTCTTCTTTTTCATTTTCTTTTTTTTCTTTTCCGTCTTCGTGTCCCTTCTTTTTCAGGGTTGGAGGAAATAGTAGATCTCCACCCCCTTCTATTTTCACTTCTTCTCACTGCATCACTGTATTTCAAACCGGTCCATTCCATGATATTGTTCATCCACATAGGTTTAGGTCTACCTCTGCCATTTCCTATTTAATTGTTCCTCTAATAATAATCTGGATATATTGTTCTTTCTTATTAGGTGACAAAACTTCCTTAATATTTCTTTGTCTTGTGATGTTTTCTATTTGTGTTTTGTTATTGACCATATTAAGTACAGCTTCATTTACAATTTTATCTGTCCTGGGTATTTTTAACATTCTTCTATACGTCAACAATTCAAATTGCATGACCCCTTTTAGAATGTTATTTGTAAGGGGGCATGTCTTGCATTCATATAATAGAGTGGACCAAACGTAGCATTGTAAGATCCTCTTTTTCCTTATTACAGATAGATTTTTGTTGGCTAAAGTGCTTCTCATTTTTAAAATATGCCTTCTTCTATTGAGATTCTGCGGATAATTTCATGACCTTTCTTCCCACCTTCTGTAATCGGTTAGCCTAAGTATGTAAATATATACAAATGACTTTGTGATCCTCCCTCGAAAATTATATTTTGAATTTGGTCATGGGCAGGTCTTTGATATCACTATTATTTTTGTTTTCTTGGCATTCATTTTCATACCGAACTCTTTGCCTTTTTTAGTTACTCTTCTTAGTATTTCCTTCAGTTTTTCTCTATTTTCAACCAACAGGACTCTATCTTCCGTTATTGGCGTTTGACCGCCAATGCTTGTAATTTTTACGTTTATGATACTACACAAGACGACCTCTGTGTAGAGATTGTAGAGACAGTGGGAGAACACACATTCCTGCCTGGTCACTCTCTTTATACAACTTATCATTTTACAAAATATTTCGTAGTTTCCAAGCCTTTCTGTCTAAAATAAGATACTTTACAGCCTGCTAAGGCTTAAATATTCAAATTTTTCTCTTATCACTAACCTGGTCTAGCTCTCTTAAACAACAACAGAATATACATATCAAACAGAGATTCGTTTCCTTACCTTGGCCTCATGGCGTCAGAAGTTAATGTGGTATTAGAAAATTCTTCTTTATTATCTAAATACGGGTATCCATTTAAATGAATATGACCATCATATCTGAGATTATTTAAGGTGGTTAACGTAGAATATCAACGAGAAAAATACCCTCCCTTGCAATCTAGAATTAGTACAGTGTGATATAAGCCACCGTCTTTTTAAAACGACTTACGATTACTAAACATATAAACATGCTTTAACGCTTGAAAGTTGCTCCATAACTTAGTTTTACGGTGATGATGGAAGCATCACTACAAGAGACGAAAAAGGGAGTAAAGCAATACAAAAACGTATTGCTTGAGCAATTCATCACTATTCTAACAAATAGGCATATTGCCCAATTGACGCAATGCCATGTCGCCTGAAGAGAAGAAATTAGTATAGTGCTAATTACGCCCGAGTTTTCGACACGATGTTTTGAATTGACACTCTTATGTCTAAAACCTTAACTAAAATTAATCAGCTTGTTTGTGATGAATAAACAACACTCTCTTTACATATCAAATTTTGTCTTATCATTGTAGGTTCAAATTTCTTTGTGTCTATTCTAAAGTGCTTAGTACAAATAGTAATTAAATGGTGCATTACAAGTTTACAGTACTAGTGAGTATTATACGTTTCCATTACGGAATACATTCCTACCTAGGGAAGGAGTCGTAAAATCTTTGAGTCATATGTGGCATACAACACCGTTGTAGAGACGTAATGGAAGTACGACTGACGCAAACAGTACTCCAGCATGATGACAACCGTAGCGGATGTGTTGCACTATAGTCCGTCACGGCATAGTCACCCTCCAGATTCATCATATGTGCTTTCTGTCAAGGTTGTAGCGGCTATCCAGGAAAATGCTTTGAACTATGACGACGCCACAAATGTCGTGCAGAGGTGTGCTCAAAACTTCTCTTTGGCAGCTGCTGGTAGTCTCCCCAATAAGGAAACCCTGGCGAGTACGGCGAGGTAAAAAACAACGACCCCTGATGATGATCCGTTCAGCACCATCCAACAAGCGCTGAAAATCAATCAAAGACAGCCTCGAAAAAATTGTGGATAATGTTGATATTTTTGTAAACTGTCTTGCCTACTCACGTGTCATTGCGCACAACCCATAACCAGTTGCCCTAGTGTGTAAATTATGTATTTTTCTTGTATGTGTGTACATGTGTCATGAGCTTTTCTTGTATTTAGCACGTCCGTTTGACATAATATCCATTTGGCAAAATGTCCACTCGGTATCTTGTCCATCAACATAATATCCGTCGTCATCAGGTCCAAACACACATTCATTTTACAGTAGAAGCCTCAACAAATTAATCTAATGACAAATTACAAAATCAATATATAAAATAAATCAAAATATATTAGAAGCAAAAAGGAAGATTTTAGCCTGCTGGCGAAATGTCTCTTCATTTTTCTCTTTTTTGTCGTTGGCGTTGTTCCTTTTCCTAATCTTCTTTTCACAAATATATTTCTGGGTTTCTGTCTTTTTTGTCCGACTGTTGATATTGCTTTAAAATAACACTCACCAAAACAAAACCTAATTCTATAAAGGTATGGCATAATTCAACACCTCTAAAATCTTACAACTACTGTAGTTTCCTCAATACAGGCCCAATTTGAATTGGTTAATGCCGGTCTCTCCCCAGACTCGACTTTATTACTCCCATTTTATGCACAATTTTTGTAAAAATAGGGTCCTTGAGACAGACCTTGGCGAAATATGAATACATATCAGGTAAGGACACAAATCAGTGTTTCTATTGTTACAAAAAAAATGAAATGTCTCACAGAAATGAGGCAGCCACCAATAGACGCCGTTTTGAAGGGTTTGCAAGGAAAAATGAAAGAGATTCGCTAGAAACACAGTCTAACCACAATCACAAAGTCAAATATTAAGGGGTAAAAGTTCAATCTATTAAAACGGTTAAAAATTAGATTTAGATTTAACTGCACATGCAAAAAACTAAAACAAGGAAAATAACACTACTAATATGAATAAAAACATGGGAAAGGATACATTCCTTCTTTGACAATGGCGTCACCAACCCATTTGCTAATCATGATGGCAACCATCAATGGGACGATGTATGTCAGGCCACCAGTCAGTTCAAACATAATAACAACCAGTGATACTACAAGTAATTTCCAAACACGTTATTTTCATCAAAAGGAAACTCGGAAAAACTAAAGTTTTAACAGGCAAACAAGGTATGCTCCAAAGAACTGCAATAATTCTGCTCACTGCCAACGTGTTTCAGATAAAATTTGTTTTTCATAGGTTGGTCCCTCTTTACCACGGTAACATTCATCATTGGCTCCTTTCGACACAAATGTGAATGGAACCATTTATTAATAGAGTTGAGGTCATACCACTTACCAATTGCCTGTTTCAACTGATTTCGAAACAAAGCACCACTTCAGAGCACAGGGTCGCATTTCACTGGAATTGGAGGGTTTTCAGGTGGGGGTATAAATATTTTTATCTATCAGTTCACCCCCACTCCCAATTCTTTCCAAGAAAGCAAGCGCAAACTCACTAATCTACAACTCAAAAAGGATAAATAAATCAATGCAATACGTGGCAGGAACGTGGATGAGGCTCAAACCAGAATCCTCGCATGGCAACAGGTTCATCTATTACAGGGCCACTGCTGCTTAATTCATTATTTAATCAACCCTACCCTAACCCTAACCCCAACCCCAACCCCAACCCTAACCATAACCATAACCATAACCATAACCATAACCATAACCAGACAGTGTGTTACATACTTAGTAACTTTCAAACATGTTACCTTATTACTACGGTAATGCACTAGCAATAGAAATATGAAGCGAAAGAAAAGAAACGGCAAAATTTAAAACTTTATTTCTATTATTTATAACTCAAAAAAAATATTTCTTTTCAAACTGTACAATGCGCTGTTGGTAATCATCAAACATGATATCTTTCTGATCAACATTTGTCTCAGCTTTTTTGATGTTTCTGCTTCTAACAACTTCGACAAGGTTCTCAATTAATATTAATGTTTTTTAAAATGCGTCACCTACAAACTTACCTGTCATTCTAGTTACACCCCCAAGGCATGCTGCAGCGCCAACCATGGCGTATAATCCTGGAGTAACACATCTAGTTAGTGACTTGTCACAAGTATCTCTGAAAATTGTCCAATCAGCGTAATGACTGGAGTTTGAAAACAAAAAGAGCGCAAAAATATTTGAAAACAAATTTTCTGACCTTTAAGGAAACGTGGATATTACGGGGAGCAAAATGGTGCCTTTTGATGACGTGATTCAATTTCAACGTGGGATGTATTTCACTGTATATGTTACCATGCACAACGGTGACCCTAGTTAAATACAAAGACTGTCTGCCAATATTAAAGGAAAATGAATTCTAAAAAAAAAATGAAAAATGAAAAAAAAAGGTTGAATTGTATCACAAAGAGTCTCTTCTGTAAATTTATTCAAAGTTGCGTTGTCAAGCTAGCGAAAACCGAATTTTTGGTCCGACCATACCCTACGTGTACCACAGAGAAGAATCATAAAAGAGACTATCACCAAACAAGACAGATCCGCAAAAAGAAGAATGACTTCACAAGTAACGCTCATTGGCAGAAAGATTAGATCTTGCTAGCAAATGACTGCGTGAATAGAAATGTTACACTTAACCCGGATCACCGATAACACCGGTCTGCCAAGTTTTAAAGGCAAAGCATGTGATAGCCGATTCTTGGGTAGTTTGCTATGCAAAATCTAAAAATCATCCTCATTTTGTTGCAGTAAACCAATGACGAGTCTCTCTGGGCTGTAAAGAACTGTCTGGATTCTCTTTCATGCTCTCGATATAGTAGAATGTTGTTCCAGGTGCCAGCAAATTGTTCTCACAAAGACTACAACCCAGAAGCTGTGTTGATTCCTTTGAGACGTTTAGGCCTCGTGTCAGCTCATTAAGATCTATTGGTCTCGGAATCACTTGTAGCTCATTCTCTTCTGGTACGTATTCTCTGCCCTCTCTTCTCTGTTTTATCAGATTCCGACTCAGAACTAGATTTCATTGCAACATCTGGCTCGCGAACAGGTAGGTTCGGACAATGATGGGCTGGTCTTCTGGCAGTCGGAACATCAGCATTCTGAACACTATGCTTGTTCTTGACATTGATTCCTTGAAGATCTATCATGCAAAAATAGCAGTCTGTCACATGATCTTTTCCCTCTCCCCACACCATAGTAACAGCGAATTGCATACTTTTCCTTTTCTTATTTCTCCAATCACGCAAGTTCGTAATACATGTTTTACAGGTAATATGGGGTGCAAATCGCTTGTCTTCGTCTCCGAGCTTAACTCCAAAGTAAGCATGATATGCTATCTTCACAAAATCAGCTATTTTTGGAAGGCAAGCGGGAAGAATCGCATGACTATATATAAACAGAACCTGTCAGGATGATTTGTACATTTGCGATCCATCCTCTCTTGATCTAAAATACTAAATCGAAACACTACATCTGCTCCATGCGACTTTAAGTCACATTCACCGGGGTTCAGCTCTGCCAAACAATAAATTACCATCCAGGTGTAAATAGAAAAAGTTTTAGTTTCAGTTTCCTAAAGTTAAAGACAGATACAGTTTCGGTTTCACCGTGAGGCTGCTCCAGCTTCGTTTTCTATGAAAAAACAAAGATTGGGCTAGCTACAGCCCTGTTTTTCTTGAGTTGAGTACTATTCAGGGTCAAAACTCATCATATCTCAAAAGCTTGACCAAAGAAAATGGATGATATTTTTGGATTCAATGCACCAAGAAACAAACAAATAAACAAATCATTTGAAAAACGTTGAAAAAAGGTGGCGGCTACAGACAACAATAATCGTTTCTGAAAAATTCATATATATATATATATATATATATATATGGTACATTCGATTCGGTTAACCGTATTAGAGTGCTCGATACATAAATGCAGTGCGTAATAAAAGATATAATAAGTTGGAAAGAATAAAAAAACTACACTATCCATTTCGACAAGCCTGTTTCGTGATTTTACTCACTCGTCAGGAGTGTTCCTGACAAGTGAGTAAAATCACGAAACAGGCTTGTCGAAATGGATAGTGTAGTTTTTTTATTCTTTCCAACTTATTATATCTTTTATATATATATATATATATTTGTGCAACTTTGTGTATTCGTATCAAAAAGCGCTCATTGCATATAGCAGAGCAAAAAAATTTTTCGTGTTTTACCTTATGTGTATATATATATATATATATATCAAATCTCAAATCATTCTTGGATGTAAGTTTGGTAGCAGTACAACACTCTGTAAAAAGGAGGGCACGGGAAGCATGGATAAAACGACTGGGAAAAAAACTAGCAGAAGATGGTGTGTCATAAAATAGCAAGAAAAAAAGGTGACAAAATCGAGTGAGCGAAGATTAAAAAAGATAGACATGTAACCCTAGGCTTACGTATCTTGAGAAATAAAAGTCTTTATTTCTGCTGCGAGGTCTAACAGCAGCAGTTGGAGCAATGTCATGTAGTGAAGCTATTAACTACACATTAATCTACATATTTGATAGGATTGTTTTCGTTAAAGTTCATCATTTTCTATTTAATAACTCATGGGGTTATTCTAGGGTATAGAAGCTTGAAATTCGTTATTAGTTTAACTAGTGTTGTCCAAAATTCATAAAGAGCAATAAGTACAAATAAAAGACGAATGCTAACACTAGTACTAATTACGAAACTGTGTCTTATAGTGCGTATCAAAATTGGCAATTACTCCAAAAAGTCATTTTAATGTTGCATTTCCACTATCAGAAAATTTGGAATTAAAGGCCTTCGTACTAAGTCTAATCATAAAATTAATTAACAGAGATAACGTCAACGAACTTCAGCAAACACACTTACTAACCAAATGTTTCACAATACCCATTATGCTTTTTGCTGCATTTCGAAATAACAAAAATAGCTCATTTTACATATACCGCACAAGTTAGTTAAGCTATTCATAAATATTGGGTCGTTGTTTCTTGATAGCACCCTAATTTATCTGCTTTGGAGAAATAAAATATGACATCAAGGCAAAATTTTTGCCTATTTTATTTCAAAAACAAGTGTAAATGTACGGTCTGTAATTATGTGTTAGGGAAAATCTGTACAAAATAAAACTGCATCGAACTGGGTTCGAAACAATACTTATGTCTAACTTATATGTTTCAATAATTTTTTTATATGATCAAATCTTCTCCTTCGATAATGTTTTTACGATTTCCCTTGCTCTCGATGTTCGTTGAGATAAAATACTTCTGCCTTGAACGGGCATTCGTCATTCTGTGGGCTGACAGACCCTAATGCTCAAAAAATGTCCGACATTTCAACGATGACTTTTGGAAGGAATGGCGTAGTAAAAAAAAATATCACTGTACAAAAAAGATAGGGTTAATAACGTACTGCTAAATGCTTCCCATCAACAATACAAATACGTACAGCAAAGCATGTAAAATACTGTAAAATAATAGATATACTTTTCATTACTACATCATCATAGCAAATGAAAAATCGATAAAATAAATCAAATTTTATTTTATTAATGCCCAGTAGATAATACAATCATTGGGAAAATCTTAGGGAAGGTTCTAATATGTTACATTTCAAATAAATAACTTACTACGTCAACTGTTCCATTCCGACACCTATAATTCGCCCTGCACATGCGCCCACAGCCAAACTAGGGATAAAAAGCCCCGCTGGTACCTAAAAAGAAAAGTATTGTACTAAACTGCACTGTCACAAGTATGGCAGAATAAAAAAATGTAAACAAACTCTAAAAACCAGGGCTGAGAACCTTAATAAAGACATTCTAATCTTAATAAACGTTATGACGAACACAACAATAACTATCGTAGTTAATACAATACCGATTTGACTGTCTTTTCTAATGCTGATCTCTGTATTCAGAAGAGTTGCAGCGACAAAGTTTTCAACCAAAAGGGCGAGAGTTCAACCGCGGTATTAAATTTAATCTTTTAAAGTAAGCTAAAATACTGGCTCTAAGGGATTTCCTCGTTGGACAGTTACTCGACGGCAATTCCGCAATGGGTCATTTTCCCGACTGAAAGATTCACCAAGCGGGCATTTTCCTAACCTTGCATTTAATCTTCAGACAGATTTCCTACTACGAATTACCCAGGTGAGATGTTCTGTCGGTGCAATGTTTGTTGAGACAATATTTGTTCAAGTAACCTTTGGTCAGTGACGTGTCGTCAGGAAACTGTCCTTAGGAGAAGTGTCCATCAGGGCAGTCCCCATATGGGTAAATGTCTTGCTACCAAAGATGGACCCGAATGAAAAATAATTAAGTGTTTAAATTGAGCCATCAATTCTAATGTCTCCATTCTTTATGGCTCATCAAAAGATGTGACTAATACAGGACTACAGTTTTTAAAAGTGCAGTAGTGGCCGAGTGACTAAATCAACAGCTTACGATGCAAGAAGTAAAAAAATCAACAAGTAAAAATCAAATAAAAAAAGTAACCCTCTGTATTAAGTGACTTCCAGTTATATTTGAGGTGGAAGAAGAAGAAAAATACTTCTAAACATTATAGCAATTTCCCTGCAAAAGAAATTCAAGCATGCAAAGCTTAATTCTCTTACCTTTATTCCAAAAGTAAATACAGTTATCAGTGCTTTGAACACAAGGGCTAATGAGAGCTTCCACATTGCATTAATAACACCATCTCCTGCTTGCTGATGTGGGTAGACATCGCTGTTTACATTTAACGTTGCGTTTGGCATATGAATGTAATCACTTGCAGGAAAAAGGAAATGAAAATAAAGTATTTATCCAATAGTAAATGGGCAAGATTCAGCTATCAGTTTTATAAATATACATAATATACATACATACATACATATATACATACATACATACATATATACATACATACATACATACATACATACATACATACATACACACATACATACATACATGCATACATATAATATAGTTCGATCTGCAGACACGTGTTTCACTGCCCCATGACCCATCAGTGCAGACTGACTACTAGCTCTTTGAGGTTTTCTACAACTCCAATCATGTTAAGGCATTCTAATATTCACGAAGGTGGTACCACACCATACACTTTACGATAGTCAATCCATGCTATTGCGATACTTCTGTCTTCTTTTACAATTCTTTATAATGGTTTTGTCGATAAGTAGCTGAACTTCTGTACCACTTGCCTTTCTTTTACACTCCTTTTACTAAATTTGATACCCCGCTACCCCTGTCAACACTTTCCACACGAGTGGTAAAGACGACATCGGTTTACAGTTGTGTACAGCATTACTTTTACTAATTTCTTTCATACAAGCACTGCACTCTATCAGGCCCTGAGGCTTTCCAGTTTGGAAGTTTCTTTAATTGTTCCTTCACCTTCTCTTTTTTAACGTCTATGTCTTCTTGTTTATTGTTTAACTCTGCCATCTCCTCTTTGATTTCTTCTTGCCATTTAGCCAAATTGTTGTGCTTTCCTGAATTTTCCTATAGATTGCGGTCCAGAAGCTTCATCTGCATCGGAGGTCAGAATTTCACTTCTATTTTTTTCATCTAATTCCTGAAATAAACCTACTTGATGTACTACAAATAATCTGTTTTGACTCTGCTGTTCATTTCTGGCTGCATACCTCTTAACCTGCGTAGCTTTCACCACCACCCTTTGTTTCAATTTCTCTATCACTATGCTAACATCTTTTTCTCTAACCTGTACGTATTATTCATCGATATATTCCATTCCTCTAACGCTGATTTATTATTACGTCTTCCCCAAAGTTTATTAATAACTGCTCTCCATTCCTTGATCTCGTTGTTAATAGGACTCTTCCACCAAGGGTCTTTCTTTGGTTTTTGCCCTCTTTCTTTCAAGTCCATTATACGGCCAATACACCAAAGCAATAATAAATCTGTTTGTTACGGTTAAGGTGTGGGTGATGACGTTTTTGATAATATTTAACAGCTTTATTATTTCACTTTGTATGTTCTTTATTCACCATTTTGAATGTTACTTTTGGTGGGTATTTCTTATCCCTTTCAAAGGTTCAGATGGTGGTCAGCAGCTCTGTCTCTTCATCGCTCAACACAACATCTTACCTACAATCAAATCTTCCAATACCTAATTATCATTTCCAATCGTATCTTCTCTGTGACCGAGTGCTTCTATTCGTGTTTCTTGTTCACCTTCAAAATGTGTCCTTTCTTCCTGGCCATTCATACCCAGGGTGACGTCAGTACTTTCCCCCTTTGATTTCCTTCCTAATTTTTTCAAGCTCTCCATCTACTAACTATTGATTAAATACAACTGCTTGTGCATGCTCCATCAATCTCTGTTCGCTGATCTTGAACACCCCTTTGCCCCGCCACAATTTCATCATTTTCTTTCGATATCCTTTTCTGTTGGTTCATTTTTGAATTTACAATACATTAGCAATCCATTGATGGTCTTACTCCAATTCTGTCTGCCAGTGGCGTGATGACGCCCGGGCCTGCACTGCTTATACACAGGGCGCCTGTCGAACGAGGCACCTTCATCATTATTAATTCCAGTTCTATCCATGTTGTTGTATGATGAAATATCATTACACATTTACACTGAAAATGATGGTTTTATACGAGCTGTCCTTCCCAAGAGTGTTTTTTATTGTATCATGATAACATCACTAGGTTGGTTGCCAACCAAGGCTAAAGGAGCCCACCTGCCTATTATTATTATTATTATTATTATTATTATTATTACTATTATTATTATTTTTTTATTATTTTTACTACTACTACTACTACTACTACTACTACTACTACTACTACTACTACTACTACTACTACTACTACTATTA
>RDPX01000417.1:18516-30628 GCA_003991215.1 Morbakka virulenta
TCTCAAATCTCTTGAAGGCTGTACAATATATGCTGATATCTGTGGATTCTTATCGCCATGTATTATAACTGGAGATGCCTTGAGGCCTGATTTGCTCTTAGTTACTCCACAACAACAGCTATACATTCTTGAATTGACCGTGGGCTATGAAACAAACCTGGATAAAAATTCTTCTCGCAAATACGAAAAATATCGTTCTTTAATTCGTGATTTACAATCCAGCTTTTCGAAAGTTAGTTTCGTAAATCTCTCCATGAGCTCTTTAGGTATATTCGGTAAATCTTGTATTACTTTCAGTAAAATGTGCAACGCTTTGAACATCGACAACAAACACGAGCGCTTTCTTTCAACCAAACTTTCCAACATAATCATTCGCACCACATACTACATATTCTGTCGTAGAAATAAACCATGGACCAGCCCTGAACTATTGTCGCTTTATTGATTTTGTTAGTAAAATATTTAATTTTGATTTTGTTAAATAGGCAAGCCAATGCAAACTACCTTGATTAGTGAGGTTTGTAATTGTATATGTTCAGATGAAAAAATAAAAAGTTTCCATTATTATTACCATTACTATTATTGTTATTATCATTATAATTATTGTATCATTATATCATGTGGCTGAGCCATATGGTCCATGACAACAACGGTCCTTAATCGCATCGATGCATTTGGTCGCCATGTCTGTTGAGTGCTACTTGATCAGATCATCTCTCCCCGGAAACTCTATCTCATGTAGTAGCTGGTTGGAAACCATACCTTGACCATGGCCGTTACATGTGGTGTAATAATTCCACCCTTCAGTTTCTTACTAAAACTCTTAAAGCCACTGACACGCCTTCCCTCTGTGCCGACATTCCCGGCTTCTTCTCACCTTGTGTCAATACTATACCATTTAACCCAGATTCACTTCTTGTAACAAATAACAAGCAACATTTCACAGTGCGGTTGATTGTAGGATATGATACTAAACGAACTTTAAGCTAATGTTAAGCTCAAATGAAATAAATATACCTCATTTATTAACACAAATCAAATATTCTTGTGTCACGATTGTAAGTCTTTCCATAAGTTTCGATTCTGTAACAAAAATGTGCAGCTCTTTGGGTATGAATGTTCAAAATCAGCGTTATCTTATGTCTCACCTCCCCACGATCAATATTCGTTCACATTACTTTATTTTCTGTTGTCGCAAAAAGCCATAAAGCAATTTTGATCTTCCTTCATAGTAGTCTCCACATAGCTTCATTCTTAACCAAGCACATATTACTTCCCTACACAGTACTTTTGCCATAAATTTATCAGTAATCAATATCGTTATTAAAATTAGTTACATTTTGTAACTAGGCCAGCCAATGTAAGCTACCATTTACAGAGAGGCTTTGTAATCATACATGATGCCGTCTTGCATGCTCAAATTATTTCAAAATCATTACCCAGTTCAACAATTACTGCCTTTTTGCTTATGCATTTTCCTGGTCCATGTTATTCCTTAAAAAGTGAGCTAATCAAGATTTAGATTTTGGACTCCAGTTTTTTTGTGTGTTTTCGTATTTTCGTAATTTTGCCCTTGTTTGCCTTTTTTTTCTTGCCCTTTATTTCGTAGATCAAGCCACACTTAAGAAAAAATTGACAACACCTCTGCCAAAGTTAAAATACAAATAGAAACATACATAGATACACATACACTTGTAGTAAGGCGCTGTTTAATTACCCTACTCAACAAATCCAATAAGCGTCTCTATGTATATCCTAGTTTACACCCACATGGTAATCAAAAGGGCTCTGTATGTACCATCTGGTAGTCAAGTCAAACTGTAATGAGATCAAAATTGAAAAAATTATGGTTAGAAACCTCACTTAGATTACCTTCACCTCCAAAGTTATCTGTTGCTAAAAAGGGGTTAATATCTTCAGTTGGGCTTGATAAAAACGGATTGTTGAAATCATCACCATCCGTTACTGTATCCGATTTGGAGTCGGAATGTTCAAAGGGGTTTAAACGTAATGAACTAGGCATGTTAGCTTTTGCCGCGGTTTTCTCCTCCATGTGTCGTTTCTCTTTCGTTTCTTTTAATTCCTTTAACTTTTTCATTGCTTTTGCTTTCTCGAGTGAAATAATACGAGTCCTATTTTCACTGCGCAACCTTTCTTGCTTTTTGCGTCTCTCTTCTGCCAATGCCTTTAGTTTTTCAGTTGCTAAAGTTTGAGCGTTTGGGTTTGCACCGCTGTCGACGAAAAAAATTTAAGCTTGTTTAAATACAACAAACGTTTTTACTGTGAGATAGTAAAAAGTGAACAGGAAACAAAACATGAGCCAAATAATTAATTACTATGTAAATAACCGGTAAAAAAATGAAACATGAAGCTGTTAATAAAATAAATATAGTAGCATCACGTTCAAATTTCATTACTTTATCGAAATGTTACGTCCACGAGCAACGTCAAGGGAAATGTGGAAAATTTGGTGTCTCTTTTTAAACCTGTGCAGTATTTCATTAGCCCATACCACTAAACATTTGTGATAGCAAAACAATAGACTGACCAGACAAACGTATTTAAAAGCAAAGAAATCAATTTGGCACCACTGCGTATTAATTGCACATGCGAAAAAAAAATGGTTTAAAAGCAACAAGCAAATATTCACCACTAAGCCAGTTGACATGAAAAGACTCTACCAATAATTACACTCGGATAAGAGTGGGCTAACACGCCTACATCAAACTGGAAATAATGGTGAATAGATTCTGTCAGTCATACACAGTTCCACCCTGAGTGCTATCCTTTGGCAAGGTCCTGGCGACAGTGGATATGCTATGTCATGTACTACCTAATTAGCCTTCAATGCCATCACGATGTCTCAATATAAGTTTAATTACATTTTTAACAAATTTCAAAATAATTTTAAAAAATTAAAATAAGGAAAAAAACATATGTAGGTTTATCTAATGAGCCAAAGATAATTGATTGACACTCCACCCATCAGACCAAATACCTTCGCATTCAAAATAGCCATGATTCTTGTTGACTAATAAACCTTTTATTCTGTCAATAATACTTTTGTAATACGGTGAACATTAGAAATAACTTTTTAAAATCAATTTCAAATGTTCTAGACCAGTTCCAACTTTTCCGTTAATCTAAAGCACAATTTCACCTTATGAAGTCCATGATATGGAATCACAAAGGAAACACTCAGTGTAAAATAAAGATTGGGCCGAATTGTATCCCAACCAGTGCCTACCGCTTTCACTGTTAGTGCTACGTCTTACATAAGATCCTATTTACAATTTTATCTTCCGCTTGATTTTGCCAATTTGTTCCGAGCTTGCTATCAATTGATATGTCATCCAAAGATTACTTCCGTCGCATGCTAGAAACACATCATACACACGAACAAGAAGGCTAAGAAAAGTGAAAACCACAGGAGCTGACTGAAACTCTTTCGGGAACTCGTATATCCCCAAGGCTTTTTACCACAGAATGACTTTAGTTTATATCCCAAAAAGGTGACGCAATAGTGTCGATGACTTGTCAGGCTCACTCCACACCCAACTCGACCATAGTTTTGTCACCGTCAGACTTTAGCTAGCTGTAAGAGAACCTAAACGGACAGTTAAAAGAAAGTTACACTGGCGTGCTCCGCCTGAAACTTCGTAATTAGCAACTCACATTGATAACAACACCACTGCATCTCCTTTTGAAAAACTACTACTAGACATTCAAGAATATATAGAGCTTGTCAAGAGGGCAAACCAAACAGGAGCAGAACTAGTAACATCTGCATCTTGTCCTACTCTCTAACACTATTGGCATCTATCAAGGGGATTCAGATCGTAAAGCCAATCTTGTACCATCTCCAGCGAACATTCAAGTCGCTCAAAACAACGTACGTGTAACCTTTGTCAACTATGAAGAACATCGCATCAACAATACCCTATTCTTTCGAAAACAGTACGACAACGCAACCTGGAATAAAAAATGTCTGAAACCTTGTAAAGGAACTTAGCAGAAAGCGGTAACTTAGTACCATCTTTATTGAAATCTTGGGAAAACCTGATTCCCATATTAATGATGTTGTTATTGCGAAAATATTTGACAAGTTACCCTCTGTCAAGTGTAGTGAGCTTTCACAAGTTGAAATCGATGCCGAAATACGAGAAATGGGAAATGAGAACCCCCCTTCCAAGGTCTTGATGATCTTCCCCCAGAGTTCCAGATGATAAAGAAGATAAAAAAGAGCCTCTTAAATGCAACCTGAAATGGCGATCGACCTAAGGCGTGGAGCATATCGGGTTTAAGACCTATCCCCCAAAAAGGCGACCTACAGAAAACTGACAACTATCGTGATATTGCTTAACGCAAGTCGCCTCAAATATCGATAACCGCTACCTTTTAAACAGCATTCGATTGTTAATGATACGGTACTTCGATTCAATAAAAATAGATTCAGACAAGTCAAATCCACTACCTCTCACATCCTTGCTCTCTATCGAATTGTTAAAGAACTGAAGAACTGTGACTAAAAAGCAGTCGTGGGATTTTCTTGACTTTCGCAATGGGTTTCATTCAGAAGACCCATGTAGTATGTTCCACATCCTATATGCTCATCGTTTTTCTTCTGACGTAGTTCATACTATCAAAGCTATTTATGAAGCATTAGTATTCACATCAAAAGGCGACAACAAATACCTTGTTTATTAATATTAGAGTACTCTAAGAAGACCCCCATGCCACCTCCCCTTTCTTTTTAGCATCTGCCTCTGCTATGTCCGTCGTTAATTTATCTCCGCCACTGATGCCTTGACCTCGATTATAGTGATAACAGAGCCCAACTATAAGATTTCATCCACGTTGTACAAGACCTCCTTAAGCGCGTGGATAAATCATGTCAAGACATTGTTTTTTTCCTAAATGTCACCAAGATCAAGAACATAAACCGAAACTTATCGTCTGGTGTCCAACTATTTTCCCTTATTGGTTCACAAGTTGAATGTGTGAGGGACGTCAAGCATCTTAGCATCTTAGCACCTTGGCAGCAACTAGGGGTATGACAAATATTCGTACTGGTCAAGCTTGCAGCGCTATACACTCTCTACAGAGAATAGGGAAAGCACCAATCAAAAAAGAAACCAAGACCAAAGTACATAAGGTCTCAGTTGAAAGAATCCTTTTTCGTGGTTCAGAAGCATGGGAATTTAACGTCTCACTCCCAAAGAAATTAAACGGCAAGTATACCAGAATCCTTCGAGAAGTATACAACATCTAATAAAAAGACCACGTGACAACAAAAGCTCTTCATAGAGGTCTATCATGCATAACAGAAGTAATAAACTTCGCCATTGACCTCATTTATCTTGATGAGCATGTGGCACATCATGACAACCCTGCAAGGAAAGTCTTAAGCTGGATTCGGATGCACCAAGCCGTGTTTGGGCTTTTTTACGTCACCATAAAAGATTTTCTCGAAAAGGGCATTGACATATAGGAAAAGGTAGTCGCTGCAATACGAGGCCATGCGTTCTGGCATAAGCACTACATCAATTTTTAATGGAAATGGTGGGCAATTACATAAAAAAATGCTGTTATCAGGTCCTGTGTTGGTCTCTTGCTTTTTCCGAAGTGTTTCCTCAACGTCCGTTCATCCAGCACTTTTCCTCAGCTAGATGGGGGTAGCAGCGTGATGGTAACTGGAATCTGATCTCTTTTATCCGGACTGCCAGGAAGCCCTGGGTCAGGTCATTCCTGTGTGTAGCACAACAGTGATATCCTCAAACAATGCACAGTGCTTTAACCTGACATATTAGCAAATGGTCACTGTCTCCCTATTCCTTCCCGGTCTTGATTTAAATAATAATACGGTCTCCACTTTAAATCCTTGCGACTGCTTTAAAGATACCTTACTTTAAACACAAGCAGAATCTGTTTATATGACTTCTTTTAAACTCAGGTTTCGCATACACCAACCAAAATGGGCAACACAAGAGCATTTTGTAATTTAAATTTGTGATTCAAATTGATATCCTGGATATCCCACAATAGTCTCCTCGAGTGCACAAAAAACGATCTGGAAGGTTACTTGTAGGTTGCTTCTGTAACTATGCTCCCAAGACAGAAAGTCATCTACTTCAACGCCTTTTCCTGGCTGCATATTGATTGCTGTATTTCAATATTTATCTTGTACTCTGATGCGACAGCCTTCATTTCTCTTCAGATTGAGTCTTGATTAAAATTCATACACAAAAAGCAACAAACAATATGCAGGAAATAAAATAAAAACGCAATCCTGTGCCCTAAAAAACCTCCAGAAATAATACTGTTTGGCAACAAGACAAAAAAGTATGTAAATTTGTGAGTGCAAGTTCATGCTATTTTTCTCTAACGACAAACACCACCTCTTTGATTTCATAAGAGTCTAGTACGTCTTCGGTCTTCCAGCCTATGTCCCTAGAAGCATACTCGTCCCAAGTATTTCCCCTCAGTCCTCTTTGTTATACACTGATTTCCACTAGCAATCTATCCTTTTTGTTCTTATTCCATCAATTCCTTTTTTTCCCCCAATACTTCTATCTCTAACATCGGGAGGAATTAATTTTTCACGTATTCATATACTTCATATTCATATATTCATATAGCTCAAAATTACAACTGACTCGATGTGAGACAGCAGCTCTGTTTCCCCTTTTCCTTGCAAAACGTTATCCACTCAGAGCAACATTAAATCACTTGTTTTATCTTCAACTCCATTGCTGGTCCCATTCCATGCTTTCCTCTCTGACATGTAGATCGATCAAGTGTATTTTTTCGTTGCATAGTTTGTCAAAGAATCCAGTGACTGGCTGGTTTCCCGTAAAAACTCAATCAAAGGCTACTGTGTGGAGGTCAACTTAATGCAACTTTTTAGGTAAGAAGGCTTTGGTATAATTTATTTCTTTTCAGCATTTACAATTTCAAAAAAAATCGGTTTACAACGAAGATTGAAATTGAAAAATCAAAAACAAAATACATTAAAATTATTAGATAAAATTTCTAAAGTAAGAAAATAAGTGAGAAAGTGAGAAAGTAAGCTTCGATATAATTCATTACCTGTTAGCATTTACCAGTTCAAAATAATCGGTTCCATCAAGGAAACAATATTAAAAATAAAACAATTGAAAACAAAATGCAGTAAACCCCATTAGATAAAATAACTGAAGTTCAAACACAGCTATGTCGAGACTAAAGAAATTAGATTAGAATAGGCAATCATTCAGTTCTTACTTATGTCAAATATTTATAACTAGAAACAAAGCTCAAATTTTAAAATTAAAGTTTTTGCAAATTTTCACCTTACCGCTCGTTACTACAGCTTGCACTTTGTTGATGAGGACATTGATGAATTAATTAATTAAGTAAGTAAATAAGTAAGTAAGCAACTGTTTATATATGCTGAAAAACTGACATTAGTTATCATCAATACACTCCGTTCATTAAGTAATATGGGTCACATATAGAAAATACTGCTATGATAGAAAATATCCAAAAGGAGGGGGGTACGAGTGTCCGTACAAATTCAAGTTTACAGAAGACAATAAAATATTGTCATTATGGTCGTTGCCTTTCCTCTTGTGTAATGTCAGTTTAGGCAAACAACTGCATGAGACATCTTGTAGTTTAACTTATTCTGCTTTCTGTGAATGTTAACATTCAGGAAACAACAACTCCATAAACTAACCACCCTGCTTTTGGTGTGGGTATTTTTTAGCACTAACAAAAAATTAAGCTGAACGGGTAGGAACTTTGGCAAAAACCCCATTAAATTGCACACCATTGTAAAAAAAATTACCATAAAAATTGCAACAAACCAAAGGCGTATAAACCAAAAATAAAAACAAAGAGTAAGCACGGAAAGCGGAGAATAGACAGTTTCTTACTATCGGCCAATTTAGTTTACGACGTAGTTCGCAATAAGTATCTTGTATATCTTGTTAGCATCTACGAGGAATATTTTTTTTAATTGCAACATAACGTCATACATGATACCTTTGGAGTAACTCTGCAACAAGCAATGTCAATCCATTTTGCGAGGCTGCATGTAAAGGTGACTCCCCTTTCTTGTTGCAATGATTTCGTCGAGCGCCATATCTCGCCAAGAAGAGGCCTGCCGATTCGTTGACACCAAAAGCAGCCATATGTAGCAACGAGTCACCTTGGTGGTAAACAGACGTGAAAGTAGTATTCTTCATCAAGCATCATTACAACGAAAATAGTTTAAAAAGATAGCGCTTCTCTTAACGTTCCTCTTTACAACTTATTTATGGGCGTTATAACTAAGCCGACTAAAGTCCACAGTATGTATACAAGATTTCTTTCAACACAAAAACCACCCTCAGCTCACTGACGTTGGCTGTGAAAATATAAGCCGCGGGATTATGCTCGACTTTTTTCTTGATTTTCGCGCATGTCCTGCATTTGGTTTATCATAGTGACGAGCAATGTAATAAACCCATAAATACATCAAAAACACCAGTATGGGCATGTAACAACGTATAAATAAAGTACGTGATCGCTTTATACATTTGTCTACCCTTACTAGTTTCAACAACACAAGAATTTAGGCTCTCCATTCATTCCTGTCTTGTTTAACTAAAACAGGGTATCTGGCATCTCGGTCACGTTGGAGGGGATCCTGTTTTAAATTACCTTCCTACTGCAATGCCTTAAGCTAAAAATTGTTGTTTTCACAACTACAGGGCAACGTTTAGTAAAACGTAAAACATGCTTATTTGCTACGTATTATACACTTTGGTTTGCTAAGAATTATTTATGTGCCACTTTTCTCGAAGCGATTGTGTCTAGTAATTTCATAACATTTGTTCCAGATTGCAATAAACAGATTGAAAAAAAAACCTAATTGGATGGTCCAGTCCAAGATACACACGGATTGCTTCTGATCTTAAAGGACACTTACAAAATATGTCATGCTGCTTTCATCATCAAATGAGCATCTTTGTATGGGAAATTTTCCCAAAGAAAAATTAAAATGGTCAATACATCTTGTGGGGATTGGCAAAATTGATTTAAATCTCAGTCTCAATCGTTGTGTCTTCCGCCAAATCTCAATTATTTTCCCCGTCATTTAGTACTTAGTCAATTCTGTAAATCAAGCATAATAAGTTTTTTAAATGTTGTAAACAAAATTGCGATTGTTGTCAACATTAAAAAAGTCACCATGGCAAATACATTTTAAATATTGTCGAACTTTTCTTGGACCCTGCTCCAAGTATACCTTTCCAATTTTCAATTAAAAAATTTAAGTACAGAAATTACTAAAAAAATTGTTTCTCATCAGTGCTCAATAAATTCAAAACGTAAGGTCAACAAACTCACCAGTAACTGGATTTATTGCGTCTGCGCTGCTACCTTTCTTAACCAGTCTAGCAGCATAACTCTTCTCCTCTTCATCTTCTAGAAGATTTTCTTTAGTTGACTGAATTGCAAACCAAAGAACCACATGACCATTATCATCTCTTGCGTCAAGGTCCAGACTACAAAAAGTTAAAAGTGTTTTACTTCAATCAAACTTATAAATAATCAGCATAAAACAAGCCAACTCTATCTACATAAATGTTTTCTAAGGCACTAAATAAAAGGCAAACAAGATGAGTCTTCAAAATTGTTATATAATTAAAGTTTCTTTATATCTCTCGATCTTTTTATTTTCTGTACAATTTTTTCTTTGTAAATCTTTCTCGATTTAAAAACAGAACCCATTGGAAAAGAGGTATTGTATTGTATAGAGCGTAACACGTTATTTCTTATTGGATTTGCTGTATAAATATTCGATACTGAATAAATAAATAAAATGAACAAATAAATACATAAATAAACTGACAAATAAATAAATAAATAAAATAAAAACAATTTCAATTAAAAAAAATTGGCAAAGAAAAAACAAACACCAAAAGGGACTGCTTTTTTTCATAATTAAATAGTTTCTTAATTTTTTAAGGGTTTCTGTTGTGATTTACGGGTATGGCAAATTCCAATTTATACCCATTTTAACTTATTAACTTATTAACGTCAACGTATTTGAGTAAAAATTAAGCATTGAATTTCTAGATCGTCATCGATTTGGAAGAAGTAACAAAAGCAGTTGCGTTTCTGTATTGTTATATGCCACCAGCCTCAAGCCATGGTATACAAACGAACTGGGACCATTTCCAATACTCATGGTACATAAGGTGCTCAACACATAAGTTCGTGGAGGACTTCAACCTCCTCGTTATGCGATCACTTTTCTGCTTCATCATATTACTGCTTGGCAAACTAAATAAGTTACTTTTCTTACCCTGCGTAAGTCCTTTGTACGGTGTCATTTCCAAAATATTTTTTTCTCCTCGATTTGACAAGTGAAAAGCAATTGATCCGAATATACTATATTTGTTTATATGTATTTCATGCTAAGGACTTGTACTAATATTATACAACTCATCTACGATCTCTCAAACAAAAAATTTATCAGTAACAAATTTGGGGCACAGTGTCATCACACAAACATCAACTTTAACCCACTTCGATAATTTTAATCACATTTACAACGGTACTTATAATCAATGTCAAAAATTGACACTTCAGTTTGGGAAAAATTGAATATAAAGCCTTGGCCTGTTGTGAACTTCTCAAAAGGNATAAATAAACTGACAAATAAATAAATAAATAAATAAATAAAATAAAATGAACAAACAAATACATAAATAAACTGACAAATAAATAAATAAATAAAATAAAAACAATTTCAATTAAAAAAAATTGGCAAAGAAAAAACAAACACCAAAAGGGACTGATTTTTTTCATAATTAAATAGTTTCTTAATTTTTTAAGGGTTTCTGTTGTGATTTACGGGTATGGCAAATTCCAATTTATACCCATTTTAACTTATTAACTTATTAACGTCAACGTATTTGAGTAAAAATTAAGCATTGAATTTCTAGATCGTCATCGATTTGGAAGAAGTAACAAAAGCAGTTGCGTTTCTGTATTGTTATATGCCACCAGCCTCAAGCCATGGTATACAAACGAACTGGGACCATTTCCAATACTCATGGTACATAAGGTGCTCAACACATAAGTTCGTGGAGGACTTCAACCTCCTCGTTATGCGATCACTTTTCTGCTTCATCATATTACTGCTTGGCAAACTAAATAAGTTACTTTTCTTACCCTGCGTAAGTCCTTTGTACGGTGTCATTTCCAAAATATTTTTTTCTCCTCGATTTGACAAGTGAAAAGCAATTGATCCGAATATACTATATTTGTTTATATGTATTTCATGCTAAGGACTTGTACTAATATTATACAACTCATCTACGATCTCTCAAACAAAAAATTTATCAGTAACAAATTTGGGGCACAGTGTCATCACACAAACATCAACTTTAACCCACTTCGATAATTTTAATCACATTTACAACGGTACTTATAATCAATGTCAAAAATTGACACTTCAGTTTGGGAAAAATTGAATATAAAGCCTTGGCCTGTTGTGAACTTCTCAAAAGGACGCCCTCTAACTACCACTAGCAATTTATCCCGTTTTCCACAATACATGAGGTTCTTAAAATAACGACACTGCTGAAGAAACAAGTATTCTGCCCTAATAAGCTAAATTTAGCTCTGCACTGACAAAGAACATTTACCTCGGGTTTTCAAGCAAAACTGAAAAGACTGGTTCGTTGTCATTTTCAAGGGCAAGGTGCAAAGGTGATCTAAAAAGCAACATTAGATATATCAATCAAAAGGCACTGGTTTAAAACGTGTAGTGTAGTATTGAGGGAATAGAAATGAAAATATGCAATTGAATATGAAGTGAAACTTTTAATCCAACAAATCAACTCGCACTTAGATTGCCAACCAGCAAAGCTCATGTCATCCCAAGCTGGTGAAAATGTTGTGATTCATTACTTTGTCTCTCTCTCTCTGTGTCTGTCTGTGGGTCTGTTTTTTTATTAATTTTTTTGTCGGCTGTACGATCGATCGTTGAATGGTCTGCCAAAGAAGATCAATAAGACAGTACAGTGTCTGTCCCTTATACCCCTCTTGAAGTGTATACGAGAAAGAGTTTAGGCAA
>RDPX01000417.1:34390-85701 GCA_003991215.1 Morbakka virulenta
TTTCTTTACTCCAAGCTTTATGAAGATCTGGTTTGGTATCTTTATTAGGAAAAGAAAATAGTGCAATATTTGTTTTTTCCTTCTTACTATTATAAAAAGAACTTCCACATTCAGGTACACCGCAGTACATTGATCGTCCTCCTGTTTTCACTTCTTCTGGTGGAAAAAAACTCGAATTAATATTAAGCATGTTCTTGATTTAACAGTAATTTAGGAAATAAATAATATGTTTTCTTCTAAAAGGTTTGTAATATTTCTAACTTCTTAAATACAACTCACAATGAAGTAGTTTGTTTACTTTTTTAAGGAGCTACTGCTGCAATCTTTAATATCTGTCCATACGGGTCTCGTTTTGAAAGCGAGGCTTAGATTACATCATAGAATTAGGGAAACGCGTATTTGAGGGTACGAGACTGACACTCTAACACGCTTCGCCATACTGGTGCTAAAATTCGTTAACACTTACAAAATAGGCACAATGTAATCACGGTGTTACAATGCAAAAATCAACTATGGCTCTAAAAAAAACTGTACCTAGTGGTTATGTGGCGAATCAAAGTGTAAGTGAAAGTCAGGCCCAAGCTCCTACCCATTAGAATCCAGCATTTTCAAGAGAGAAACCTTCTTCATTAATAGACCAATGAAACCAGCGAATAGTTGGGTCTGCTGGCTTGAAGTCACTGTTTCCACAACTGAATTCATAATAAACTATTTTCATTTGGACGTACGTCGGTAAGTGGTCTTTCATAGTACCAAACCATTAGAGTTAGTTGGCAATTAGTTGGCAAACTTATATGTCCTGGTTTGACTGCCTATGACTGGAAATCATGCACAACTATACGGTAATCTGCCTATTATCTAAATCTATCCGAATAAGTCCTCAAATTGGCTTTGTCGATCATACCCACTCTCCTCCTGCATGAGAATTCAATTAAACGCCCCTAAAACTACTAGACATTTGATATTTGTAAAAATTATTTGACTATTGACATTTAGCGTAAAGTTACAATTGTTAGATCAACAAATTGTAAGAAGAAACAAGCCTTAACCAATCAATATCTCACACGCCAAAAAGCTCAAATCGTAGGGTAAGACGTTGAAGCTCATGACTGTATTTCAGGCAGCATAACTTGGTACAACTCTGCCTTTTGAAAAAAATGCTGTTGAGATAAAAAGAATATGCGAACAGAGAACGTTGAAGACACAACCTGCGTATCGACATTGCCAAGTTGCACCAATCACATGCGAGTAATGAAAAGCAGCCTTTAAGGAGCCTATGCAATACGCTGATATTAACTTCAGTGCACCGTAAACCCAACGATTTGACTCCACATAAAAAGCTTTGTCTGTCCCAGCTCTCGTGTATTTATTTCTTCCTGGTCTAACCATTCAGTCTACCTGTTCTTCAACATACGTCTAAAAAAATGAACTTAAAATTTCTATTCTGGCAAGGGCACCCGTCACAGCTGACGTAAGCAAGTCAAATTCTAATAAAGTTAATTACAGTAATTATTCGATTAAGCGCACGGCGCGGTTAAATAATTCTGGGGATTCTAAAGGGTGTTCTTATTCAGGGGGTGCGCGTATTTGAGGGAGTGCGCTTATTGGAAAAGTCAGTCAATTTATAAAGCACTAAATGTCAAAAATATTTTTATCAGTACAAACAGTACGAAGTAAACTTACAAAGAACTAAATGTCTAAAATGTCAACGTCGATATTCATCAAGTTCAAAAGTGAAATTGACAGATACAAAGATATCTGTAAACACATGAAAATTGTGATTTATGCACATGATGTTAAAAACATAATCGAATGTACTCACTAAAATATATATTTTTAGTGCTTTTATTCTTGACCTTCAATTTTTTACTTTGAAAAAAGGGTGCGGTTGTTGAAAAGGAAATCTGCCGAAGAGGGTGCGCTTAATTGAGGGAGTGCGCTTATTAACTTTTTTGGGTTCCAAAGAGTGCGCTTATTCGAGTAGGCTGCGGAAAATCGAATAATTACGGTGCCTTTGAAACTAGTAATAATCTAACATTTTCCTAAACATAATGTCTTAATCTATTTTTATAGGAAAATTAATCAAACACTTTTTCTCCTGAAGAAAAACCTAGGGTGGGCTTTTCTTTCTTTCTTTTTTTTTTTAGCCTCTGGCAATTTAGAAAAAAATTACATAAGTTATGTAGTGTTCATTTCCTCTTTATTTAACACTGTCGATTGGACGAAAATCATGAAATTGGTTGTTAAAAGGTGTGAAGGTTGCTATATTTGTGTAAAAAGTAATCTTAAGTGTTACCTTAAATTACGCTTTAAAGTGGCAAAGTCAAGTCTCACCTTCCATTTGCATCCGGGGTATTAGGGTCTGCACCATAGTCCAATAGCATTTTTGCTATTCTTGCCATTCCTTGTGCACTGGTCATTTCACTGTCTTGCACTTTACGATCAGCTGACCAGGGCCTGAAAATGGTATGTAATGACAAAGAACCTGAAATTATTCGAGAAGTATGTGATCACAAAACTGCAATAAATGACTAAAATTACTGAAGGCCATATTTTGTTCTAGTCCCACCTATCTTGCAAAACATGGAATGAATGAAAATACTGAAACAGAATAAGGACTTTCAAGGAAAATGCACCTCAGAAATAAAAATAGGAAACAGATAATTGTGTGCATTGGCTCTAGCATGGAATAAGATGAACTCCTTGTAGTTGTCTTAAAAACAAACGACAAATGCAGTTGACTGGTGATGTATCTGGCCTTTCCAGACAATGGCTTCTTATATAATATTCAGTACCATCATCTTTCGTTTGTTTTAGCCCCCTGCACTTCATCTTCCTGATTATTTTTACAAACCATTTACTTAAAAGGTTTGATACAAATATCTTTTATTCCGCTACTCTTAATGGTGGCAATCAAAGCTGTCTGCATGCTTTAAGGCACCGGGTCAATAATTATTTCCAAAAAATAGTAAAGAAAAAAATTAATCACCATTGCTGGTAAAAAGCCATTTAACCTGCTTCAATGCTCACCATTACTTTTACACCTGGGTTCGTATCAAGCGTTTCTGCACCTTGTCGAATTTCAATCGACTTGCAACTGCTTTGCTATTCTAGAGGTCTTGTATAATGGAAACTAAAAACATGGTTTATTTCTCTTAAACCAGAAAATTGGAACAGATGTCCACCTTGAAAAGGCTAACTGCACATGTTTGCCTCTGCATACTTATCTTCCAACTGTCAAAGCTACTTCTCCAAAAACGACAGCAAAGCAGATGGGTATTGGTTCTTTATTTGAGACCTGTAGAGGCAACCAACAAAAGTGGTCTCGGGTAAATTCCAGTGGAATTTTCTTAAAAAGGTATCTCTATTTGCATTCTGACATTAAATGCCGTGGGGTCATTTGCGTACTCCTATAAGATGACTTGGCTACCATATGTCGAAAGTGACAGCTGATTATAAACCAAGAAATAAATTAATGATTATGACAACATGAAAGGCAAACTCACTTGTATGAAGCCGCCAAATGTAAGGCTGTTAATCGGCCTTTCTCTGTCCTAGCTCGAACATTCGCCTCATGCTCAATCAAAAATACGGCAGAAAACTCATCCCCTTCCAGTACAGCATGATGAAGGAGAGTCTGCCCTTTGGAATCGACAGCATTAATATCACAATTATGATTAACAAGCGTCTTGGCTATACTTTCTTGCTTTTCGTGTAATGCAATCTGCAGAGCTAATTCGTTTGTCGTCTCGTCTATTTCATTTAACTTTGCTGGGAGCTACCGAAAAAGAAAAAAGCACTTAAGAAGGTATTTTTCACTGAAGTTATCATTTTCTTTTTGTCCAGAGACACCTTTAATATGATCAAAGTTGTTGAAATAATCTGCAAAAAAATTTCTGTAACAAAGAGTATTACCATAATTTTACCATACTTTTCGTTGCTAATGGGCAATTAAATTTCATCGTCATTTTAACCTGTTGTCAATAACTGTGTGTAGACTCGAATTCTAAAATTACATCCTTTATAGTTGATATATAAGTCATTAATAAAAAACTCTAACACAGTACTAATAGACGAAACTCATTTCAGGTTATTTTACAAGATTCGACATACAGGCGTGACTTTTTCTTAAGGACTAATTCATTTACCGGCAAACAAAACAAATCAACATGGCATAAAGAGTCCCAACTCTTATAACAGTAACCAAATACGGATATATTCTCATATTTCAGCATTAATTGGTGGGCTGATGGTGTGTGGTAAAAGAATGACGGAATTTACCATGACAACCTCATACACATTCTACAATATGCTAGTAGATAGATCGCCAGGTGTTTGCTGGAAATATTATTACCTCACTCTTTAAATGAGAGAGGAAACAAATAAAAGCTTTCCAAACATTGGTGCTATATTAACTGCCCAAACCGTTATTCTAAAACAACTACACGTTTTATGCTGACACATCGCACTGCTTTGGTGACAAATCTCACCGCAAATTCTAGCTGACACAATGATAAATACACTTAACTGCACTCCAAAAGAAATAAAAACCAACATCAAATGACAAACCTCTAGGCTGAACTCTATCAGAAACAGGAATACCACGTCTTCTCGGTGATGTCGTATTGCCATATGCAGTGGATACTTCGACTTTGCTTTAAACATATCATAAAGCAAAGTTGCACTTATTTCTGTAAAATCTTCCGATTTTAAATCATCCTAATGGTAAAAAAAACGGTGGTCGTTGTTCCAGATTTAAGTAACCAAGATATTTAATTATTCAAAAGAATGCTACAATGTTCATCAATCTGGTAAGCAGTTGTCTGCCACTATTTACTTGAACAATTTTGGTTATTTCCCCCCTCCACCAACAGCCCTAAAAACAACCCCGCTTTGCAAACAGGAGACAGGAATACGAACATGTCCTTCAGTCTGGTAACCACAAAAAAGCAAATTCCGTATGAAACATTAAATTTCTTATTGATATCATGGGTAACAACAACGTATTTCCCAATGCGTGTTTAGCACGGTGACAAATGTGGCTGACCGTTGCCATGGAATAAAGCATCTATGTCTGCACGAAGATACTGCTACAATCCATCTGATGTAATGCAGCTTTTAACTACTAAGTAGAGAAAGAAAATACTGGTATGTGTCTGATGAAATGTTAGCAAATTCTACATAGGCTATAGCTTTCGAGTTATCCACTAACATTGTCCCCCCAAAATGCTAAAAAGCTGCAGGAAAACTTTTTTCCTGTTAAAACGTTTAACACTACCTTTTACCAGACATCCTGTCCTTTTCACGATCTGACAATGATAACTTAACCCAATGACTGACTATAAACAATTTCAGATATATTACTTTAAATACCTCAACCATGAGAAACAATTAAGTGTATTAACAATTAAGTGTCTTGTGGCGCAGTCAAGAACCTTGAATTAAAGGCCACCGTGTGTCCAAAAAATACAAAAACTAGCCAGTTGGGTCAACTATACCTATGGACATTTTACTGTTCCTTTCTCTATTCAATTATTTTTCAAAACTTGTCTGTCTGCATAATTAAGCCCCATCATTAACACAAGCCAGGATATGTTACACCCTCTATTTTCAGCTAAAGATTGTTGTCAAATCTATTCGTGACTTGTACACACAGAGGAATTATATTACTACTCGATATTATATCGAAAAATTTTCTTGTTGCTATTTGTTTCCATAATTAGATGTCTTCTACCCCGATCATTTGGTTCGATTGTGCACAACCATAGGAGTTTCTTTTAGGAAAAAAACCTTACTTTTTAAACATCATTTATGCTCTGATGTTGTAATCTGCTGACCCTTTGGCCAAACAGTAAACACTCATAAAATCAAATAACATATTTATAATTGGTCTATTCTCAACGAGATCTTTCAAAATCTCAATACGTTGATAAGTGAGAGACCCAACAATGTATATATTTTCCAATAAGGCATACCCAGTGATTAGCGATTATTTCCGTACAGTAACTTTTCAATCTGTCCGAACCAACATCCTCTGCAGTTTGATAAAATTTTATACAATTTGATACTGTTACTGAGGACATGAGCATACTTTCACACCTAGATGATAAGAAGAAAATAACCAAAAGAACCACGATTAATTTTGTGACGCCTCCTCAAGCAAGTTTTTGCTATGCAACTATGAATAACATTTCCAGTAAAAAAAAGGCAAACGACATGCTATAGGCTAGAATGAAGGTTAGTAAGTGAAACACGGCAGTTAACTCCTTATTACCCGGGAAAAACCATTCATAACGTCGCCTGGGGCAGTAGTCACTTACTTTCTTTGGCCAAAAACAACTGGTATATTATATACACATTGCTTTAGTGCTGTTAATGAATTACGTCGTCGTTTTTCGGTTTGTGACCTCTTACTATCGTACATGAAAAACCCAAGACAGAAGTAAAAAATTCTATCGTATATATTGTATTATTACTAAAAACAGACCATGTGTATGTCACCATCCATCCAAAATGTGGACTTGATTTGGTACAATTAATCAAAGCGCAATTTTAAGATAGCTCTCACTGAGCTCTTCTACGTTGTACGCTGGTCCAGAAAGTATCTAATTAGATCAATAAATAACCTTTAAGAACTGTATGAAATACCATGGGTAAAAATTCCTTTCTTATCTATCGACTGGACATAAGATTCTGGCTCAACATTAAGCCATACATTTCTATTGTGACCTCATTCTAATTGCTCTGAACAACATTTAGTTATAACTAAAGAGGTCAAGTTCCTGTAACGTATTGACTCGGAAGTTGAAATTGGCGGGGATGGCAGCATATTGAACAGACGGCAATGTCAGTCCTAAAATACTGCTTAATCATAGTCATATTTTTCTAGTGCAAAAAAACACTATAGTAAAATATAGAGATGAACTAAAACCCAATAAAAATTAAATAAACACCATCATTACCACTTCACTTTCTAGTGAGGTAATGTAAACAACTTCCAACTTCCAATGTAATTACCACCATGAAAAGTTTGAATTCAAAATTAAACACAACCCTTGTTAATTCAAGAAGTAAAATCTTCAATGAAGCTCAACAACACATCTGTTCGTATATTCCAAGTTCGATCTTTGAAATAATCTTTCAAAACAATAAAAAATTACACAACCTACCTTGTTTTCAGTGGTACCAAGTTGTATATTGTTGCTGCACGAACAAGATTAATGATACATTGTTCATCATTGCGTACCTCCAATCGGTCTGTGTACACCCATTTTATTATGCTATTTCCAACTTCGGAATTTACTCCTTTCAATGACAAAACAAAATAATTCAACTGCACAATAAATAGTAAAGTAAGCAAAAAGTAATAATTATTTTCTAAACAGCAACAACAAACAACAACCATCCGCAAATAACTTAGAAAGGTATGATTCAAGCTACGCTCAGGTAAATCTCCTGCAGCCTTTTCACAAATGCAAACTTCACCGGAATTTATGCGAAAAACAATACTTTCAAACTCGAACCCCTTCACCAGTCTCACAAATATTGTAAAGCAATGAAAACTTTTGGACTTATTTCAGTTCACAAGAAATACTGGTGTAAGGTAAATAAAAAATCCCATGATCCTTTTATGATAACCTTTGTCAGCTTTTTGCTTGTTTGCCTTCTGCCTCCTTACTTTTTGTTTATGTTTTCTTGTTTCACAGATGAAATGATAATGAGTTTGACACCTCTGCCTAATATATTTTATTCTTCTTTGATTAAGTTGCAAAACCTTTGATTCTCGAGCTTAACGGCATGAAATCTTGTTCGGGAATTTAGATATTCAAAGGAACATAAACAAAGGACACATCTTGTTACCAGTCTTGTGTATTGCTTAATAGCACGTTTACAATATACGGTTTGGTATAGTTCAGTGTTAATTTTACTACGTGATTTTGCACTATTGACGTACATAGCATTGATAATTGTGTATTTAGCTACTCTTATGTAGCAAAGACAGTCAAATTCCACTGGTGGCCCCTAACAGCAAACATGTATAAATCATAATAGCAATGCAAGATTTCTTCTTAAAATTATTACAGAATGTGTTGGCGAAAAAAGTATTTCAGATCAGACTTGCTCCGAACAAATCCAATAACTACACAATGTGGACATTTGAGAGATCGGGGTAACCTATTTATTGTGTATATTGGAAAAATAGGTGATAGGAAAATGAAGTTATCAGAAAGATACATAAATGAAAATTGTTGGTAAAAGGAAGCCAGGTGGCTAAAGCAAAGGTGGTGTGATACAATAAACTAAAATATGACGCGATATGGCCCAAAACGAGAAAATGTCCACAACCGGATACGACGGCACCCCCTGATACAGTTAGAAATACTACAGGGCGTAATTTTATCACCTATTTTGCAACTTCTGTGCAAAAATCAAGCGTATCTTTTTATACTTTATGAGCTGAAAAAGGTCGTAAAGTATTAAAAAGAAGAAGCAGGAAGATTAGTATAAGTTAGCTGATTTTCAGGAAATATGGGGGGAAAGGTACAAAAAATAAAGGTAAACTCTGACATGATACAGTGGATGTGGTATTCTTTTTAATAAGCGGTTGGGACGCCCAAAAGTTAGAATATGGTAGTCAGAAACAACCAAAGAAACACTGTTGTATTTGCAGAACACATTAACTTTGACAAAAACTGAGGGGGAGTGAACTAAAAAATAGTAATATGACAGTGGAAAAGCAAATAAAATTATGAGATAAGAGTCACAGACTGTATTTCCTGTGATTTCCTGAACAACAGTGCCTATTGGTGAGGGTATCCTACAGAACCATAAGGTACTAGTAGTATTGATATCCCTGTGATGAAAGAGGTTTCCAGAGACCCTATTCTAATAACTCGTAATTGCTGTACTGTAGTAACTCTCGACTTTGCCAACAGTTAGGTGAAAGAAAATAACAAAACAGAAGTAGTCATGGTTCATGTAAGTGTCAATAGTAGACAGGCTTTATCTTAGCCAACCGACCAAGTTAACACTTTAACAACAAACTGTATGAATGCTTTATTTTGCAACAAACTTTATGAATGCTGTAGTTTCATTTGGTGATGATTTCGTGAATTGTCGAGTTGGTATACAAAGTTTGAAATAAGAATCCGCTTGTAATTTTATGAGGACATGCGTTTGTCATATGCCAACTACGTTAAACCACTAGCTGAGAAGAAAAAATGAAAGTAATGAAAGTAACATCACCTGCTGAAAATCACCCTTCGCCATGAAAATCGTCTAAACATTCCAAAAAAATCTTTTCAGATATGACCCTTTGTCTACAGGAAAACTTCGGCCAACAAACTTTAAAAATAATCTTATCGTGCAACCCAAAGTGGGAAACGATAATCATTAACTACAACAAACGCTTTCCCATGGAAAAAATAATGGGAGAAACGCATTAAAGATCATGCAACTGTTAAGTTAGAGATCAATGAATAAATAGTATTGAGAAATTTTTATAGGCTCGCGCAGATTTATAATCAATCAATCAAGTTTTGGGCTGTTATTTCTTGCTACACATACGTAGAAAATGATGTTTTCTTGGTGTAAATTTTATGATTGAATGACTTGACATGATTCGGATTTTGGGGTTTGCACTCATCCCGGCAAGTCCAATATATCCCTTTCTTCCTAATCCTTAAACGAAACAACACTATTGTATGCAGAATCAACAGAACTCCACTTTCTTCCGAATTGGCAATTTTTTTTGTTTTAACAATTTCAATCTACATTGTTTTGACCTTTCTTTGATCAAATTTTGCTGTCGTGGCCTTTTATAATCTGCTAAATGTTACCGGTACAGTAATAGCTTACATTCACTATTTTCTAATAGCTTATATTCACTAAATTTTGTGTGATACATTCTCGTTAGGAAAATGCTTATTGACCAATTCTATAAGTTTATTAGCTACCTTCTTTGTTACAGCTGTACTATAAAGAGAGTTGGTGATAGCTTCCGTTCCCAATTTACTGAGGTAAAAGATTAAATTTCTTTTTAATTGTAACTCGTCTAATATTGTCTAGTTGTCTGCCAATATTGTGTGTTAATTTTAATACGTTAGAAGTGTTATCACGCTTTTTGGGCTTGAGATTAATAATCGCAAGAATTTTCATCATAAGTTTAATTCAGGGTTNAGCTTACATTCAATCAATCAATCAATCAATCACGGTCGGGTTGTTTACCCGGACCAATCTGATTCTTTCTCGCCAACTATCTCTGTCCTGCATCATTGTCTCGAGTTCATCAGTGTTGTGGCAGCCAGCGTCTTCTTCTTCCGCATGCGATTCGCCGGTCACTCTTTCAGAAGCAAAGACGAACTAGTGAGTGAACTGATAACTTGGCAACCCACTCATGGAAAAGCCAATGTTGGAAGACCTCATAAGCTTACATTCACTATTTTCTAATAGCTTATATTCACTAAATTTTGTGTGATACATTCTCGTTAGGAAAATGCTTATTGACCAATTCTATAAGTTTATTAGCTACCTTCTTTGTTACAGCTGTACTATAAAGAGAGTTGGTGATAGCTTCCGTTCCCAATTTACTGAGGTAAAAGATTAAATTTCTTTTTAATTGTAACTCGTCTAATATTGTCTAGTTGTCTGCCAATATTGTGTGTTAATTTTAATACGTTAGAAGTGTTATCACGCTTTTTGGGCTTGAGATTAATAATCGCAAGAATTTTCATCATAAGTTTAATTCAGGGTTTTCAGTTCCCAAGATGGGTCTCTTCAGACTCTTTCTTAAGAAAGGGAATCACGGATCTCTTGAGAACGTTAGTGTTAAAGTAATTGATAGGTTGGTTTAGAATGATGGAATACGTGAGAGTTTCTGTAGTAACACAAGCTGAAACTTTTACGCCCCTACTCTAGTTACGTTTGTGTACTTTCACTCACCCTGCAATAATTAGCTTTAGTTTATCATATTATTTCCTTTTACTTGTTTTCATTGTTTTATTTTATTTCTTTCCTACACCTATGCTGGGGCATACAGCACTACACCCCTAAAAACATCATCTCCTTGTAACATATCACCTCCTATATTCCGTTTTCTTGCTATTACATAGTTATCCAGTCTATTCGGATTGTATTGTTTACAGATCTTCATTATAATTATCTCATTGTAAATTGTTCATTGGTGTTGTTGATTATATACATGCACTAAGTAACTGGGTTGTTATTACTGACAAAGACAAAACCAGTGAAGCTATTAGTTGCAATCATAGTTCTTATTTTTCATGTTTTGCCTGATGTATATATATATATATATATATATATATATATATATACACATTTATAATTGCTCTGGTTACATACACATACATTTCTATCTTTTACTCACCTTTTAACTCTATTTGATCTACATCTTTGAGATCCTTATCAGACCAACTGTCACTCCTCGCTGCAAGAATAAACTTATGGCAACGTCTATCATGGTTTCCATATTTCACCGTAATATCTCTACAGGAATAATAGAAAATTAGCTCAATTTCAATAAAATAGGATGAAACAGAAGTTAATTTAATTCATGACTTATACATCATCAGGAACAAGTTTCTGACGTGCAAGGAAACGAAAACAACAAAATTAAAAATTAACATTAAACTTTAAAAGGTGTTGTATAATTAAAGTTTACACCACCTAAAATCCATCCAATTGGTTAGGAGCAAGAAGAAAATACACATGGTTCAAAAAACTTTCAGTGCTTCTGCCATTAACCAATGGCTTTGTTCCAGTTTTTACACATCATACTCTTTTGACCTTAATATTCAGGTACATGCATTTTGATGGCCTGTTCTTCTTTTACCTAACAGAAGTGTTCTGGTCCAGCATGTCCATGAGCATGCAATCTTGTTAATCTGTTGATTGCAGGAGCCAAGGCTAAATGTTTAGTGCAGTTGCACTGAAACCCCCAGGTTCCTGTCTTAATGTCATTCTTCATACTGTTCTGTGCTGTACAGTCATCAATATCTATTTCAATTATTGCAGGATCCATAACAGCTTCCTCACTGTTCACCACCTCTTTTTCTTTAATTTTCCTTTGGATATTTTTAAGCTTTTAGAGAGCCAGCCATTCTTCTTTATGACCCTCGCCTGACCACATAACCATTGTTCAGTACTTCAATTTCTTAGACACCATGCTCTTGCCATTCCCTGAACATCCACTGATTGTAGCTTCTAACAGGTTCACCACTATCACCAAATGGTTTTCTTTGATAGAAACATTCCATTACTACACCTTCATTTCTATTGACCAATTTGTTCGTGCAGTAGTATGATGATGACCAGGTCCATCCTGCCCAATTCCAGGGCACTTGCTGGATGAGGCACCTTCACATACTGTTCCAGTGCCATTTTTGTCATTATTTAAAATACATTGTTCAGAAATTGTCACTCATAGTAGGGTTAGTGTTGATGAGGTGCCACTACCACCAGTCATATTTCTGAGACACCATCTCCTGGAAGATGACTGATCAGAGCTAAATACCTCCAGACCACCCAGTCCCTCTAAGACAAGCAAGCAAATCTTGTTGCCCTCTTCTTGAATCGAACAAGATATTACTTCCACCTATACACATCAAACTTGGATTTATGAAGAACTTTGTAAAGGCAGCAGAAGTTTCCTCGTCTAAGCTTTTAAAAGCTTAGGCTGGCATTTTTTTATGGGCCTCAGGTACTGGAACTCAAGAATGAGTCAATATTTGATGATGCACTGAGTCCAGCTGAGCAGTCTGCTTGGTTATTGCTTAAGTCAGTAATTACAACCTTTCTTGGAAACAGCTGTAGTGCAGAATATGAGAAGGAAGTTAACAAACTCTTGAAGTACTTTCAAAAATTAGGGGTTCACACGTCAGTCAAAATGCACTTTCTATGGCCCCACTTAGACTACTTCCCTCAGAACTGTGAAGACTTGAGTGAGAAACAGGGGGAGCATTTCCATCTATTCATTCACTCACAGAAGAATGCTACCAAGGCCAGTGGGATGTGAACTTACTTATGGACTACTGTTGGTGTTTGAAATGAGACATGGTGGCTACTTAGCAGGAGAAAGTCACTAAACAAGCCAATCATTCATGACTAGCTTGTGTGTATTATATAACCTTTATTTTCTGAAGTTTGTTAGATAAAATGCATCCTTTTTGTCGAGCACTAAGTTCAAAATTAAAGGTAATAAATAGCACTAAAGGGCATAAAAATTCTTTTACAACTATGTATCTTAAAGACATGACCTGATTGGACACAATGAGTATGATTCTTGGATTTTACATAGCAAACTACCCAAGAATAAGCTATCACGTGCTTGACCTTTAAAACTTTGCAGGCCAGTGTAGTTAAACATTAATATGTTAATGAGCATGTTTTTCCAAAATTACAAAATTATTTTATAAAAAAAGCAAACAATAATTGCCAAATACCAAACAAAGCTATAAATCGAATGTGTCAAAATTAGAAAAGGACTTACGAATAGGCTTCTTTCTCATAAAGATCAGTTGCCATTCTCAGTAACTGTGTAACAAAACTATCTTGAGAAACATCTCCTGATGCAGCACTAGCCAAAGCAAGCTTCTGTTCTGTTTCTGTAAACTTTGTCTGCAGCTTCATATACTCCTGCCTCAGTAAACTTAGATGTTTTTTAAGCTTGGAAACTTCTGACTCCCCTGTCAAATTCAAAAGTTTTTAATTAAGATATTTCATATATATACTATATGCATGATTGGCTGGGTACCGTATTCAATGTAATAGTCTAATACTATTTTTTGCAAAGAAAACTTCACAAAAATAGAGTGAATTGAATTTCCAGCAGACAAATATGATGTGCTTGACTTTGTTGTCATCATCATCAGCTGCTGCCCATGATTCCATTTCTATGGCATTTCAGCAATCAGATTCCCAAAGAAGACAAAGAAGATTCTTGAAATTTGGAGAATTCACTGAAAGAATTTTTTTTCTCTGTTAACTATTATCCAATAAGAGGTGATGCCATAGCAAAAACTTAAAATACTAATCCATACTTCCAAGCGTCTTATGTGAATATCCTAGTGGATAGCTTAAAACACTCAATACTTTATTTACCATGGATTTCAAAAAAGAGATATTAATGATAAGATAATGACAGTTAAAAAACAGCTTGGTATCAGGGTGAGATACAATCATATAAAAATGTCAAATGTCTTGTTTTAATGGTTGAACACCCATGTTAGCAATGCATTAATAATGGCATTGAAATAATTCACAATGAAATATTTACTTAATAGCTGAGCTTTGATCCACTAAAACTAATGCTTATACCACTAGTTATGACTAAGAATGTCTTCATTTGAAGTTGTGACTTGCAAATTATGCAGAGGATTGATGTCAGTCCAAAGACATACAACAATAAACCCATAACAAACAGTGCATCAAGTGGAGTTTTCTACACTAAGGAAAACAAGGCTTAAGTACAAAAGAGAACCATATAAAACTTTTAATGATCCAATAAGTGTTTCCTTTCATTTATATGGAGATTTGATATTTAAGAAAATATATTGGAAAATGATTTAAATGTTTGAAAACAAGAGGTTTTATGCAATACTGAAAAACCAGGCTTAGTTCAATTTAACAGTAAGAAAACATCATTTGAATACATTCCAAATTTTATCATTCTAAATTCTATTATTCCACATGCACTAAAAAGGTTTATGTAATGTACAAAAAGAAGAATTAAGTGAGAAGAAATATTTTACACCAGTAGTAGTAACATCATCATTATCACAATGAGAGAAAAACTGTGGATGGTTGGAATAGTAGTTGTGCAAGATATGGTGTTGATAGCAAAGGAAAGGTGAGTGCTATATAGTGTAACATTTGTAAAGAAAGGAAAGAAGAACAAAATCAGTAGCTTGTCTGCTAAAGGCCTAATGGGTATTTGATACCTGTGATGAATCAAAGAAATACATGAATAAAGTCAAATCAACTCAATAAATTTTACAAAAGAGTCGTCACGTTTGTGCAGATATGTTCCAAATAAATTAATATCTTATCTAGTAAACAGTAAGTAAGCAAGTACATAAGTAACTACACCAGGCAAAAAACATTGAAACTAAATAATTACTGACCTAGTGAGCTGTGAGATAGACAAAACTTTGCTGACCTACTAAAGACATGACTACTCACAAGCTCAGCACTATTTTGCAAACCTACTTTTTTCCTAATTCAGAGGGGCAATAATAGCTACATTCAATACAGAATCCATGAAAAGTACAATATTAGGTATTTCAAGGCATCCAATAACATAATTAATTACAAAATGACTATACAGTTTTTTTAGAAGTTTTCAGCACAGTTACTGTTATAAATAAGTCCCCTGTTGAAACTAAAGTAATCTATATATAAAAATTAAGGAATATTAATAATACAGCCCAAAAATAAATAAGATATTTGAAGTATAAATCAGTCATTGCTATCCAGAACAAAATGGGTTTTACTCCCATAAGTAAAAGTAAGAATAACAGTGAAGCAGTAATGTTGATGAAAATATCAGAGGTTTGCAAATGATGATTTTAACCATACAAATGAGGTGGATGACATTGAGACTATAAAGATGGGAAAATTACAACTGAGTGTACTACCCTTGACAGCATTTTTCTGTACTGTACTATCTTACTGTTAAAATGTTACTAAAATTGGTAATTTTTGGGTAGGTTGTGTCCCTCCAACTTTGAAATGATAGTATTCTCATTTTCCTATTTCAGTAGCACATCAATTTACTGGTACCAAAAAAGTTATATCCTATTATATTTACGTCAAGAAGTAGGCTAAGTATCACAAATATAGACCACAACATAATCCATGTCAAATATATATCTTCCTGAAAAACTAGAAGCTATCCAGGACGATGTCACTACACAATCACTAGCAACTACCTGCATCAAGATCATTAACATAAATTAAGCAAGTGTCACAATTAAAATAGCATGAGAATTTTAACATATATATGAATAAGTAAAATCAAGTTTCTTCATTAGCATTTAAGGTTTGTGAAACTTGCATTGAAATGCTTATTTCTTTAATGACCTGGTAAACTGATGGCAATAATATGGGAAGGTTGGCCGATATGAGGGGATGATGTAGATGTGGAGATGCTGTCTGCCCTAACATCCACAAAAGCAACTTTGGCACATAAGGTTACATGTTACAGATCATTTTGCTTGCATTGCTTGTGTATTGCTTGGCTTCATACAATTCCAAATTCTCCAAAACTTCAAGTTTCCGAACACATAACTCAGAAACAAAATACATACGGTTTGCACACGTCACTTTGCAGTTTAAGCTCAAAGGGCAACCCTTGCAAGGAAAGAGGATTACCAATCATTAAAAAAATTACTATTAGCATAGAAACTAAGATTTGCAACAGGCAGNTATGGGTGCTTCAACAATAGGTGAAAAGTATTACTACTATTCAACCCCATTTGAGTACTTTGTGTGAAACTTGAAATTTTGCATGCACTAGTGAAAAGAAACGCTAAAATGCTATGACCATCGATAGGTCCAGAAGTGGTGAAGGCGAGGGTGAAAAAGTTCGGGAAGGTTGGCCGATATGAGGGGATGATGTAGATGTGGAGATGCTGTCTGCCCTAACATCCACAAAAGCAACTTTGGCACATAAGGTTACATGTTACAGATCATTTTGCTTGCATTGCTTGTGTATTGCTTGGCTTCATACAATTCCAAATTCTCCAAAACTTCAAGTTTCCGAACACATAACTCAGAAACAAAATACATACGGTTTGCACACGTCACTTTGCAGTTTAAGCTCAAAGGGCAACCCTTGCAAGGAAAGAGGATTACCAATCATTAAAAAAATTACTATTAGCATAGAAACTAAGATTTGCAACAGGCAGAGGTTAGTGGCACTTAAAGCTACTTGGGTGATGTTTAATCGTACGGTAGCCGTACGGTATTTAAGGTTTACAGTACCTGGTAATTCGAAGAGGTACACGACGTAAATACTTCTGCTATTAAATTACATTCAATTAGTTAAATTTTGCAAGATTGACATTAAGCATCGTCTTAGGGAAGTTTATAACAGTAACAGTACAGTCATAACACAAATCATGTGCCTCCCAAGGTTCACGATAAACTTCACAAATCGTGAAGGTAAATCTTGTTACCATTGCCATTTTCTCAACATAATGGATCCACTGTCTTGAGTAAAAATGTTGTGATGCATAGTGTAAATATTTCACTGATACAAGCAACTGCTCAATACGTCCCTCGGTAAACAAGGCCCATGTGTTTGTCACCGGGAATATTTTATTATTTACATGTTAGTCATATTTGTCAACTACCACACTTGCTTTGTTTTTGCAGCGTAATCAATTCGAAAGGGTTCTAGAAAAAGTCACTGGGCACCATTTGACAACATTTATTAAAAAATCGCTATTTATTAAGAAAATATGTCGAAAATAAACCTTTTTATTTTACTCAACGCCTTACCTGAGGAAGCCATCTTCTTCGCAAAGGAAAACCTCCCAATTCTCTAGCACCAGACCTCCCTTCAGAATGAAAACATTGTTTTTTGGATTTATCAAATCTTCTTTGGTGGCAACATGCTGGGGAATTCCTTCAACAACCGCAACTGAGCAATACCTGACAGGAACGCACACTCTACGTCCAACCCTTTATAACACAAAAAATCCCCAGAAAAAGACGAGCTACTTTCCAGGACGCACATTGACACGTGAGAATATTCGCCTTAATTAGCAAGAATTCCACCAGGAAAAAAATTCAGTTTGAAAGAGAGGGTGAGGGTGGTTCCTAGGTACCTGAATGGTGTTACTTCTTTAGGAATGTGATCGCCGACATTGATCTCCCTGACAGAATTTCGTTTTTGTTTTTCCATGGAGAGGCATACTGTGGCTTTGCTGTTGTTGTTGACTATATTGACAAAATCCTGCTGCTTTTTTGCTGAGTAGACTGCTGTTTCGCCATGAATATGGATGACAGGAAAAGAAGAAGAAGAAGAAGGCTACCAACAGCGTGTTATCAGAGTATCTCAAGTTGTTGTTGGTATCAACGCCACCTAAATTGACAACTTTTTCGTGGATTGTGCCTTGGAAAATTAAATCGCTGTGTAGTGAAAAGAAATTGGAAGATAGTATGCACCCCTGTCTGACTTTCTGCATCTTTAGAGCATCACAATAGTTGTTATTCACTCGAAGTACTGAAATTTGCTTAAAATACAAATTTTCAATCATGCATACACCCTTGCCGTCTACTCCAATGTTGGTTAGCATGTAAAGTAATTCATCGTGAAGTATGCGTTCAGATTCATTTTTATAGTTAATGAAGCATAGAGACAAATCCCTCTGCATCTCGATGACTCACTTTCGATTATTTTTAAGATGAAAACTCTATTTCTGGTCCCTTTTTCAAGCATAAAACCACACCGTTCTTTGGATTTATATGGTGCAATTTTGATCTTATTTGCATCATTATCCTTACTAGCATGTTAACTTTGTGGCTTATTAGACTTTTTGCATAGAACTCTAATAGTTTTTGGCACCTTGTTTGGTAGTGCAATAAAAATTGATTTAGTCATATCGGTTGGTATTTGATCTTTGTCGTAGATCCTTATGAAAAGTGGACGCATGTTTGAGGTACCCACTTCACCTAGAGCAATTTATACTTTCTTTGGTAGTTCATTAGAGATTGTTGCTTTTTGATTTTGGTGATCTTGATTCCACGTTCTATTTACTCTTTAAAGATTTAAGAACTGACAATGAGGGTGAGAATCAACTTGGCCTTTATTCATCATTTGTTAACTCTACATAAATCTTGCAGGTATTGTTGTCAGGGCTTCAGTTGTTGTTCTGCTTTCAATTTAAATTTTGCCAGCTTTTGCTCTTATGCTTTCTCAGTCTGGTATTAGCTTGTGTTTCCTTGTGCCATTGGTGACATTAGATTTTCATTTTTTTCATTTTCTCAAGATTTCTAGTGTTATTCAGCTCCGGTTGCTGTTGTTGTTTGTATTAGATACATGTTGCATGACTTCATGGACAGAGACCACTTTCCAAGGAGACCTTTTCCTCGTAGTTTTTTGTGCAAATGTCTCTTTCAAAAGTGATTGAATAAAAGTTGGTTTCAGACTGGTCAAGTCTTCCTTTGCTTTTCTTTTTCACTTATTTAGGTTCTTAATTTTCAGGCAGAATTTTTGCTTTAATGACTTGTGACCGCTGTTGAAATCTGCTCCTCACCAGGCATTAGTATTCAGTAACCATGAAAAAACTTTTTTATATGAGTAAACTTGATCATGTCTCGTATTTAGCAATATGGACTTCTCCAAGTGACCAGCTGCTTTAGGTTTTTTTTCAGCAAGGTTTATGCTAATGAACATGTTGTTTTCTTGGCCTTAGTCAACTAAAGTGCTACCTGTCTTATTCATAGTACCAAGGACGTGTTTGCCACCAAGTTCTTTGTTTTCTGACTCAATACGAATAAAGCATAAAGGTGAAAAAAATGACAGGGCTAGTTTTTGTTGATCTAGATAAATAATTTGGCAATCTCAGGTATGCTTAGATCACTATAGACTTCACCCCATACGGAATTGTTGACTTTGGAAATTTTCTGTTTCACAGCCTCTTTACTCAAAAACAGTTTGCTAGCTTTCATTAAACCAGGATGGAGAGGTGTGTTCCAAAGATCAATTGGAAGTCCTCTGTTGATCTCATATAAAGTACATATATACCGATATATGTACTTTTGATGGCTATTTAACGAAAAATTTGTGTTTTAGTAACAAACGACATTAATTGTGTTTCAAGCTGGATAGTGGACATTAGTAGTCAGAACTAAAGAGGGAGGAAATTGCACTGATACGCCACAAGGAATGTAAAAGAGGCATTAAATGGCGACTATGGTCTCAAAAATACTACCTCTACCAAGATGTAAAAGTACCTTAATGTAAAGCTTAGCTCCTATCTGCTGGTCACAAAACAGCCTTTTTCCCACCTATCTACATGTTACTGGTAAACTCTACGTCCTGAAAAGACTTGATATAATTGGCCAATGGAGAGACTATCTTAATATGAAAGCTTCATTGTCACCATCTACATCTCTGCTGCTTTAGATTTTCAAGTACTGCACCTTCATTAGTTGCAACACTAACAATACAAAGACAACAAAGTATGGAGACAGTATTGAAAGCATTATATCTGCAAGGTGGGATCAGGAATATACTGGTTGAAAAGCAAAACTGCACTGTACAGGGTCAACATTAACGACTAAAGGAAGCAGTCTGTACAATATTGGATCATTGAGATTTTATAACCCTTACTACTTGGGAACTGTGCAGCAATATGCAGCCCAGACCATTTGGGATCACGGAAGGGTAAGGGCCAGTTATATCAAGAAAAGCAGAATTCAACAGAAAGGTCCTCGTTGACCCTTGGGAGGTTAGGAACATTGGCCTACAGAGCTGATGTTGGAGAACAGCGGTAATGTACATAAAGAAGAAAAGAAGTTAGTTCTTATTAATACCGCCGTATAAGAAATTTAAATTGTGTTTAAGTGAAGTTATTGACATTCATTGGTATACCAATGTTAAAAAATTGGTTGGAGTGATAAGATGGATACTCAGATTTGTAAGCAGCCCGAGAAAAAGCTTTTGTAGTTTAAAAACTAACCTGGATTCCTTTGAGATTTTATGGGCAGAGAAGAGGTGGATAATAGATAATTATCAAGGACTCAAGAAACAGGCTGATGAAGAAGTGATATTGTTGTGTAGTTGAAGACGTATGGTAGTTTTTTTGGGAGTATCAACCCTGATCCACTGATTGTGTCAGACAATGCAAAGACCAGCCGAGGAAGGGTTTTGAATATTGGACTCCGGNAAAGCAAAACTGCACTGTACAGGGTCAACATTAACGACTAAAGGAAGCAGTCTGTACAATATTGGATCATTGAGATTTTATAACCCTCACTACTTGGGAACTGTGCAGCAATATGCAGCCCAGACCATTTGGGATCACGGAAGGGTAAGGGCCAGTTATCTCAAGAAAAGCAGAATTCAACAGAAAGGTCCTCGTTGACCCTTGGGAGGTTAGGAACATTGGCCTACAGAGCTGATGTTGGAGAACAGCGGTAATGTACATAAAGAAGAAAAGAAGTTAGGTCTTATTAATACCGCCGTATAAGAAATTTAAATTGTATAACAAATACTGATCCATCATTAATTAGATAAAATTAATAATGTTCAAAGTGGAAATTTGCTTGGCTTGACAGCAAAAGATTTCTCCAATGATGAAAAATGTATTGAACTGAAGATATTTCGCTCGTTAATAGTAACTAACAAATGCTCAAGGCGTTTCTCTTCCGCCTTTCCTTTCGGGTATGTGTTGATTGTTTTCACTTTGCTGTGCGATGCAATTATGACAGGAATGCAAGCTGCTATCTTCAGCGCTCTTTGTAGAATTGGATAAAAATTTGCCAAATCACTATCTTTAAAATTTTTATATCAAAATGTTTTAGCATCAAAAGTAGGAATAGACTTTTCTAGTTCTTCCTTTTTCTTTCGTCCTTCTCTCTTAACACTGACAGAGAGAAAAACGAATTTTCAAACAGAGAATGCTCCTGATGAATACTCTCCTCTGATATACCATGCCTTTGTGCATGTTTTGTCAACTTATCTCTGCCATCTTTCCATTTGTAAGTATTAAATTAAGAGAGATAGACCATAAACTCATATGGATGTAATGGAACCCTTTTTGTAACTAGATTAAAAGGGTATAAAAAAACAGGAAAGAAAATTTTTCCCCGAAAAAACATCAGTTTCCGATGTTTTTCTTCTCGATCCTATGTAGCGATACTGTGGCTAAAAGTGACATCCAAACGTTTTGTCTATCTGCAGGTGGTAGGTACAGCGCTTTCTTTTCCCTTCGGCACCAAAGTATTCATAAATTCTAAAGCTCAGGCCTTTGCTTTTTCTTTTTCGACAAATTGTGCAAGATTCTCCCTCTTTCTAAATTCTTTAAGTTGACTGGCGTGTGTCTGCACGCGTCATACCCCTATCTTCTCGTTGCAAAAACTGGAACATTCTATCAAGATTATTAGTTTCAAGACAAACTGAAATGAATTTATTCTTTTCAGCAGCTCCAAACACGCACTGTCGTCGCTTTTCAGCTCTCAGACAACTGATTTTATTGCCTATAGGGCGTTGTGTCTTGCTGCGAAGTTATCTTCTCTTGCTGCTCAGAGTGTATCTGGCTCTGACCGAAGCGCTATTTTACCTTCACTAATCTTATATGCCTTTAGATTGCTTATATACACCTCCTCCCTTGTAGAAGAGCCCTCTAATTCTTTGAGAATAGCACCAATTGTGTTAATAATATCTTGCACAGGTTGAATTGTTTCTGACGCTTTTGCAACAACAAGATTAAGTTTGTGAGCAAAACAATAACAATATAAAGGCAGACTAGCCCCTGCCTCTGTCAATTTCTTTTGTGTTCAATTGTCATTTTCTGACGTGATATTTGCATTATGAAAATCTTTTCCACCATGTTCCCCCACCAAGCTATCACATAAAAAAGAAGCTTGCCTTTTAGGCTGTCTTTGGGTTTCAATGCAATCAAAAGTTTGTTTATTAGATTCCCATAAACATATCTGATTATTTTACAAATGCATGCAGTTTCATGACTTGTAACTTCATTGAATTTCACTAAAAAAAATTAACTCTCCATAATTTATTCCCTTATGGTGTCAATCGTTGTTGTTGAATTGATTTCCAACATTTGATTCTCAATGTCATGCCCAAGCCAGGGAACATATTTTTGAATGATTAACATGCAATGGCTGTAAGGGCGGTGGCAAGAAACTGTATCTCTTCCAGAAATTTTCCTTGAGATAGAGAGGGAAATAATTCATCATGACCACGAAGCCGTGTGCCCGTTTCCAATACCTAAACATTATTTGGTACTTGAGACTTACTGAAGGTTGCTTTCTCTCTACTCAATTGATCCATTCTTGAATTCATATATTTTTCAAATCTTTCTGTTTTCTCTTTGGGATTTTCTCCAGTTTCCAAATTCCTCTTTAACGAAACCATCATTACCACAGCTGACTATAAAATAACAAGATATCCACTATTAGCCAACTACTACAAAAGAAAGGGATATTAGACCTGGGTATGATGTACCTAAGATGTTAGTCAAATTGGTATCAGTGACTCTAATTCTCTTCGTTTGTTTACGCATACTACGCATATTTGACGATTCCTATGTTTGCATTAGCTCCGAAAGTCAAATAGATAGTGAGGTTTCGTGGTAGTGATGCCATGTATTACATTCCCAAATTGCTTGTAGCGTACAAATTTTTCATTCCACTTTTGCTTATTCTCTTGCAAATGCAGTGAGCTTTATGGTTCATGAATCATGATACATCATATTAAAACTAAATAAGCAAAATATATGCTTCCTTAATAATAATAAACCTCAAATTTCAAATGCAACAAAGCACCTGAATTTACGTTTGCTTAACAATACCATACATATATATATATTTATACTCATATATGTACATATACCTGTACACATACTAAATATTGAAGAATGTTATCACCTGATGATCGTCCGTAAGTTTATTTCATCAGAATTCATTAACATTCACGTAAGTTTATACTTGAGGATTATTAGACTTCATCACATTTGTATCTAATTAAGCGAAATTTTGGATAAAACTTTCTACATGCAACAATATATGCGGTACAATAAACATTTGCGTGACAAAAACTAGACAGATGACACTGATATTAAAAAAAAGAATGAACAATTTTGTATTACTCAGATTCTCTTAAAAACGATGATTTTTGTTTCTTTCTTGTCTGAAAAGTTGTCAGACATATGTAATTTTCCAATTACTAGGATAGTAACAATAGCTCTAAAATTATATAATGAAATTAGGATTTCGACAGTAACTACCCTTGAAGCTGAAAAGGAAGATAGGCCAAATAAAACTCACCATTGGTACTGAAAAGGAGCCAATGAAACCAGAATGCATCATCTTTTTAAATGAGTATTTGATCTAATCACACTTTAAATATCAGCTTTCTTGAAATCTGTAATCACCTCTACCGAATTTAGATAGTGAAAAGCCAACAAATGATCTAATCAATCCTAAACGTAGGACATTGTAGATATTCACAACATTTTTTTTGTCACAAGGACTCTGAGAACATTTTGACGCCATCTTTCACTAGCACAATGAGGAAAAAGAGGAACGTGTCAACCGAGGGCAATGAAGAAACCTTTCAAGAGGAAACAACGTTAACGACAACCTAAATTTTTTATTAGGGGAGCATTGCTTTTTTATAAACCATTTTCTTATAAATATTGTAGGAAAGCAAGATTAGAGGCTGATGAGGGGCTAACATCTAACCTAAAATTCTTATGACATTTTTGAAGGAATCTAAATTACCATATTTTCAAATAAGCGAGAGGATGTTTACCCTTTCATACACCCCCTGGCTCCACTACCGTCAAGGACATTTTAAGTTTACATACAAATTTCTCCAAAGATTGGCAAAGAACGTCACGTTTCGATACTTTCTCTAAAAGCACCGAATTCAATGGAGGTTTAATTTGAACATAGTACACGGTGGAGTGAAATTTTTAAACGGTTCGTGGTAGTCTCAACACTACCACTAACCAGAGAAGACTTTGAAGCTGAATCCTTTTGCAGATAATGGGTTATTCTAAATATAATTTCTTTATTTTACATAGGACGTCCTTTCACTTGGGAAAGGACCACACATCCAACGGACTATGGAAATCTCATTTTGATGCACTCTCTTGAAATCCTTAGCTTTTAGCATCAGATTTCACTATCATGCAGCAGAACTTGCAAAATCTTTATGCAGTACCTCTCTACTCTTCAGTGGGATTGCTCCTGATATCAGGAGCATCGTATTTTGCAGAGGCGATCTCATTCTGCCCCCACCCCAAACATCTGACATGTTTTGAACCATTTATCAGGATAAAAACACGCTGAAAACACAGTCATTAACCTTGCGCTATACATTGACCATCATTATGATTTGAAGAAAAGGAAGTCAATCGTACTAAAAATTTTACAGTACTGAAGCCAAGCACCATAGGTCCCCTCCCCCCTTATGTACATAACGTACCAGACCATTAAGTATGGTGCTTTTTTGCAGAAAGCACGATATTCACTTAAAGCTAGAAGGCCAATTTGTCAGGCATGTTAAACTATCTGTAATCACTGCATGCAAGGGAAAAGGCTTTTGGTCAATAAGACACATCTTAAGATATTGTAAAAAGAATGTTTTGTAAACTGTTAGACGAACAGTTGTTTTGGGGTTTTTTTTAAGTTCTCCATCATTCATGTTTTAGCAACAGGCAAAAATATTGTCGTCTTTGCTCTCCAGCACTGTTAGACCTTTTTTGCATTTGAAGTTACCTTTTTAAACAGCCTGCTCAGAATAAGTTGGTCGGATCTTCTTGGTTGCTAGAAAATATGCTGGTCTGAGAGGTCTGAGTCCTCTTGGTTTTTTGGTGTGACTTTTTCCCCTGGCAATTCTGCACTCAAACTGAAACTGACCTGCTGATTTCACCCAGGGTGGTAATGGTTGTGGAGAAGGGTGTGTTGAGGGTGTGCGTCTTTGTTGCAAACAGTAAACATTATCCTCGTTTTCAGTATTGATTGAGCTTTTCATTCAAAGAGAGATCATTGATTTGGCACACAATCAAGATACATTTTCAGAGAACAAGGTCTGCCACAGTGACAACAGCATTTTGTTTGAAATTACCAATACAAAAAAAAAAAAAAAAAAAAAAAAATGGGTGAAAATATTTATGTGCGAACACCGCTTCTGGTGAGCACACCACTCTCAAAATTATCCAGTTGTAAAGTTTTCCTGAAGCTGGAAAATCTACAACCAACCGGCTCCTTCAAATTGCGAGGATTGTCATACCACTGCCAACAGGTACCAGATTCATTACTTTATCGCATGGTCTAGTGTAGTATAGTATAGAATAATATATACATCGTTTCTCGGCCTATTGGCTAAGATCAAGCTCTGGTCTCTCCTTCGTCGAGGCTTCTGCTAAGGGGCCAACCATGTGGAACAGGTGGTCTCGACATGCTTGAGCACAGGCTGAAGACCAACCCAAGAGGGCCTTTCCACAGAGGCCCTAGGGGGGCGATCCGCATGTCTTGAATTTTATGGTGACTGGGGTGCTTTCTGTCCCAATTTTTCTTGGTCTGTTGCTTTCTTTCGGGTCTTTCATAGATGGTAATCTTTAAAAGACAAAAATGGGCCCACTGTTTACCAGGGGAACATCAATGAAAATCTCAGTATAGCATAATATAGTAAACTACAGTATAGTATACTACAATATAGTATAGTATACTATAGTATAGTATAATAGTATAGTGTAGTAGTCGTATAGTATAGCATAGTATTGAATAGTGTAGTAGTCTTATAGTATAGCATAGTATTGTATAGTGTAGTAGTCGTATAGTATAGTATAGTATTGTATAATTTACTATAGTAGAGTATTGGACAGTATAGTATAGTTAAATACAGTATAATATAGTACAGTTGAGTACAGTATAGAATGTTATAATATAATATAGTGTAGACTAATCTAGGATAGTAAAGTACAATGTGAATGTATAGTTACGTATAGTATGGCATAGGCTAGTAAAGTAGGTATATAGTTTAATGTGGTACCCTACAGCACTTTCAGACTACTGTATAGACTGTTTTATTCTACTGCACTGTAATGTAATATAGAAAAATGTAGTATAGTAGACTTTGGTGTAGGATAGTATATTACTATGTAGTATGTCCTTTGGCCTATATTATATTATTGTACTGTGTAATGTATTATGACATAGTAGGGTATGTTATAGTTGGTGAGTTACCTTACACATGGATTACTGGATAAAACATGAATGTTAACATACAGATTCATGCCTCATACCATGAATCATGGGTCATAAACCATGTGATCTTGGGCAAAAATGCATTCAGGTGATCTTTGATCAGTATCTGGCCTGATGCTAGGGGTTTTGGGGTGACCTGTGCTTGGCTTGAATTTATTTTCAACTAGTTGTATAGTAACTTCAGCCTGACCATAAATCTTGTGTACTGTCTCCACAGAGTGTAAGGTCTTCTTGAAAACATTAACAAAAGATGAGTTTGAAACTGTCTTTGGTGGATACAAGAGTGGATAAGATGAGTATGTAAAAGATTATGTATGACATGTTAAATGTCACCTTCATTGGGACCTTCAAGGAGAAGCATGGCCAAAGACATGTGGAATGAAACTTGCAACCAGCACTTAAAACAATGTTACTTAGTATTCCATTAATTGCTTCATTCTGCAGTGACTACACACAGTTTGCTTCTTGTTTTTTTACCAGGCAATAAAGAGAGGGTGCCATACTTTTGTTTGCTCCTCAGGTAAGTTTGGACAGTTTTTATACCCATATATAGATAATTCAAATAATATAATAGTATGCATTACTGTATTATGAGTATTAAAAAGTATATATATATTTTTATATATTACTCATTATAGTTGGTAAGCACAAGAAAAAGTACAATTTTATTACTGTTTCAAGTTTCTTGCATTGTATCAAATATATTTCTGATCTTTTCTTGACTTTACTTACTAGACCTTGATCTAAAAGAAAATGGCAACTGGTAATAAAGCAGTATCCACCAAGCTATAATAGCCCTTAAGGCCATTAAATTTAATTCCTCATGCAAATGTAAAGCTCAAAAAGCTTTTGGGGCAGCTGACTCCTTGTGCAACCTTCACACTTGAATACAAACTATTGGACTAACTTGTATGTATCTTGGAAGTAAAAATGTTATCATGGTCATCTCGTTAGCACTGATTGCCCTGGATGTGCACTTCTCTGAGCCAATTTAAATGTGACCTCTTGTAGTTAAAAAAGAAGAAGAATCCTCTCACCTTTTCAAAAAATGCCATTCTCAGTAACTTATATCTCAGACAGTACAATTTCAAATTCCTTCAAGATAAAAGACCTATCCTTTGGTAAGCACTGTCTCCTTCTTTAATTGGTTTTTGAAATTGCATAAGGATATGGAGAACCTAACAAAGTAATTGTAATTTGTTATCCAGTCTGTAATGTACTTCATTGCATTTTTTTCCTAAGGATTAGGCTGCACACCATCTAATTAGATTTTTAGTCCCCAGAACATGGTCCAGTTTACCAAGACATGGATTTACTGGGATCTAATTTTATGCTGACAACTCCACAACTTGCATTAGTCCTCCTTGAACTTTGTTGTGTGGTTCAGCAGTCATTTGTGGAATCACTAAATCACCATGGATCAAATAAATTTCTCTGAAGTTTGCAAATGGAGAAATAACCCAGGAATTAATTCCCCTTGTGGTGGCATAGGAACCTTGGACAATCTCTTATAGTGGTAAAGGTACAGTGGTTAATTATTTTGATCCAGGGTATAGTTCTTGTTGTGAAAAAACCAACTTGTGAGTCATTTTAGAGAAAATAGTGACATTCTCAAATCTTGTTTTCATATCTTCTTATTTTGGTATCAGTGTATTGGATGCTTGTATCTTTGTCATATATCTCCATCACCTTTTGGTACTATGACCATGTTAAATACCAAAGTGCTAGTTGCCATTGATATTCTCTCTTTATTGATCTTGACTTTTGTGTGACTTCTAACAAATGTGTTTTTTCAATTATATTGAAACTCTTGGATCACATTCAGCAATTTTGTCTTGCTTTTGCTTTGTCTACTTCCAACAGGAGGAAATGCAGGCCTTGCTGTAGCATATACTGGGAAAAGACTTGGAATTCCAGCAAGTATTGTTGTACCTACTACAACACCTAAACATATGATAGAGAGAATCCAGAATGAAGGTGGTGATGTTTCAGTGTATGGCAATGTAAGTAAATTGTTGGAAAGGATAAGCCATTCAAATGTTTAAGTGTAGTTTTTAACTATAGCCTTTTGTTATTGTAGTTTTCTTTTTCAGATTGCATTTTGCAATCTTAAAACTTCTCAGTCTTGTAACCTTATGCTTCTTGACATTCCAAAAAGTTCTTGTAATCCTGATTAAATCATGCTAACCCAGACCTTGACTTTACTTTTCATCCAACTCACTCACAGCATGTTTTTCCATATCCTCAAAGGTGCCAAGTGGTATTTATTATCAGGCATTGATGCACAATGCATGCAACCTTGTAGATTAATGTTCTGCATCAAGGACAGCACAAAACATTTTCCATTGGTGTAGTTCAAGGAGACTTGGAGTTCTCTGTCACTTGAGAGGTGTCTAGTTCTGTCATAATGTCTTATTTCAGGTCTAGATAACAGCAATGTGTATGGTCATAGTAAGAGCATAATTTTTTTATAATGGAAGAGAGAGCAATATCAACAAATAGAGGTTCTGGATTATTCTCTATTAATGGACATTTATCTTCTGTATCCAGTGAATGAAGTATATAAGAATGAACTCCTGGTATGCCAAGCTGTCAATCATAATGGCCTATTCCCACACAGATGCAACTGAAGAAGAACATAAGCATTGATACATCAGTGCAATACAGCAACAAAGGAAGCAGTTGAGGATAGCTCAAGGCATAATGTATTACTTCTGCTGGGAGATGTCAGTGCTAGGATCAGCAGTGACACCACTCATAAAGAGAGAGAGAGCAGGAGAGAGAGAGAGAGAGAGAGAGAGAGAGAGAGAGAGAGAGAGTGTGTGTGTGTGTGTGTGTGTGTACAATATTTCGTTGGTCAGAGCTAAAACATTCCTCCAACATAAGAATGTTCACAACCTAGATGGAGATGGACTTTTCCTGATAAGAACACCCAGAACCAGATTGAGAATATCATGGTCAACAGCAAGTGGAGGCACTTCCTGAGGGATGTATACTGGATGCAAGATACTGACATTGGTAGTGACCAAAGTCTACTCATGGTGAAGCAGCCTTTCAATTTGAGCAAGGCAAAGCATAGAGACAGTAGTGGAGAGTGTTATATCCTTGCCTGGATGAAATGCAGCACGTCAAAATTCCAGTGACAATGAATAAATTAAACACTTTTATTTGAATCACAGTCTCTTGCTACTACTAGCCAACTGACAAACCAACTGATTTACAAGTATTTACAGGTAATATTTACTGTACATAAACAGAACTAATTCTTACATGACAAGATCACAGTAACTGGAATAGGAATACTTTTACTGAATACGAGAGGTATGTCAACCTACTCATATACTTAAGATTAATAATGAATCATCAATAAACATTTCCTGTTGTGACCTACAACAGAGAGCATTTCAACATTGCCCAGCTGAAAGGTCCACACTGAAAAATGACCTAAGTGTATCCCAGAAAAAAACATTTAACTGTCGTCCAAGATAACACGACTTACTGTTATTTGCTTGATCAAGCTGTGATTAAAGCAGTCAAATCAAGAGTGTCATGTCAAAATGGACAGCTAAGTAGACCTGAAAAGCCACAGACGAAAGAAAAGAGATAAGGAAAAGTTGTTAGACACCAAATCACCAAGACTGAAGGAAAGAATTTCAGTTCAATACAGAGAAAAGAAAGGATATAAAGAAATCAGCAAGAAGAGACAAGCAACAGTACATAGGACATCTTGCACTAGTAGCTGGCAGAGGACAAAAATAAAAGAACATAATAACAGTTTACCTGACCACAAAGAAGCTTAGGTTGACAGAGGACAGGATTAGGAAATCTCAGTGAAGGCAGCAGATGGGCTGTCAGCTACAGAAGAGGACACCAAGCTCAAACAATAAAGAAAACATCCTGAGCAGTCAAGGCCCATCAGCACCAGCTCACAATCCAATGGTCAAGGAGGGAATGTACATCAACCTAGGTGATATCACAGTAGAAGAGGTCAAAGAAGTGATAAGTAAGCTGAACAACAGATGCTCTCTTCCATAAGATGGTGTGTGCCCTACAATGCTTAAGACAGAAGATCAGTAGAGACCACTGTTCCTTCACAGCATTCTACAGGACATTTATGAGTAGGAAACACCCAACAGGCCTAGAGAACTGGCTTGATCATCATGCTTCCAAAGAAGGAAGATATGGTGGACTCCAACAACTGGTGATCCAGGACATCCAATGGACATCCAGGACATCCAATGGACATCGAATAGACATCCAGGACATCGAATGGACATCCNTCAAGGCCCATCAGCACCAGCTCACAATCCAATGGTCAAGGAGGGAATGTACATCAACCTAGGTGATATCACAGTAGAAGAGGTCAAAGAAGTGATAAGTAAGCTGAACAACAGATGCTCTCTTCCATAAGATGGTGTGTGCCCTACAATGCTTAAGACAGAAGATCAGTAGAGACCACTGTTCCTTCACAGCATTCTACAGGACATTTATGAGTAGGAAACACCCAACAGGCCTAGAGAACTGGCTTGATCATCATGCTTCCAAAGAAGGGAGATATGGTGGACTCCAACAACTGGTGATCCAGGACATCCAATGGACATCCAGGACATCCAATGGACACCCAGGACATCCAATGGACATCCAGGACATCCAATGGACATCCAGGACATCTAGTGGACCTTGACTTCAGTTTTGGAGTACTTGCACTATGCAAATGAGATTTGACTGCTAGCCCACAAACTGAGGGACACCCAGAAGAAAATGGAGAATCTTGGCTGGAAATAGCCAGTAACATAGACCTTAGATTCCACAGCAAGAAGACACAAAACCGAAAGAACACCAAATAAAACACCTTGTCACAGTAGGTAGTACATCACTAGAAAATGTGCAGGAGTTAGTCCATCTTGGGAGCAAAATGACAGCCAGTGGTAATGCCTTGGCCAATCTGGTTTTGTCTGCCACATACCAGCCAACTCATTGCCCCAAACAGCCTTGCAATGGTTACCACAAGGAAAAAGGAGCTGCAGGAATCGCAAAGAGATGTGGTGGGAAATGGTCAAGAGCGACCTGAAGACCAAGCATCATGCTCACTGATCAGCTCCAAAGACTGGAGAAAACTGAAAGAAGTGGAGAGCCCTTGCAGAGGCCTTGCTTGCAGAGGGCCTTAAGTATTAGACACGTTGGAGGAGAGTCAGTAAGTAACTAAGTATGCACCCTGCCCTGTACCATGCATTCCACTGTATAACAAATGAATTAAAAATTTTGTAATGCCTTCCAAGTGGTTTGTTGGTTAAAAGGAGTTAGAGGTTTTATTGATTTCATCAACATCGGCAGTTAATTTAAAGTAGAAGACGAAAGAGTGAGAAATTTTTCAATAAAGGTTATGTTGAACGTTTTTAGTGTCTGCACAGTGTAATTTTTTAACAAAAAAGAGAACTGCTTTAATGCCTCCCTTGGATTATCAAATGTCATAGAATTGAGTCAAAACAAACATGGCAGTATTTTGGTGAAGGCAGATGATAAGGTAGTGCATAAATAGTTTCCCTTTGAATAGATAAGATTTCCATTAGTCAGTCATGATATCTTTCTAATGTCAACTCGAAGGTTATAATGATAGAGTCAAATTAACATACCAAAAATATTCAGGCTTCTCTATAGGCATAGCCCTGAATCTCACTCGAAGTGCATTTTTGGCTTTATAATTAAATAATATTAAAAGCAGAGGTGAAGTGTTGCTGGACATTCCTTTTGAACAGCCAGAAAATAGATTTAGGAAAAATAAACCACTTATATTTCTTTTTACAGTTTAGTAATACTAATCTCTATCCCCAAAAGGTTTGGGATGAAGCTAATGAAAGAGCAAAGGCAATGGTTTCTGAAGGCATTGTGAAAGGTAAAAATTTTGATAAAATTGTGTGGTAAATATTTTTAGGTATCGTTATTTTGTAAGTAGGTAAAAGCAGCATTCCGTTTCAAAATATGGAAAAAAGAGTTTGAACTGTAATATTTTATATAATATATATATTTAATTATAATATATATAATATATATAATATATAAAATATTTAATATACATATATAAAATATATATAATATAACAAGTAATTTGGGAAAGTTGAAGCAGAAATGCCATCATGGGTTAAAAAATTTGACCATTTCTAAACCCGCCATTTTTACCATCGGTCAAGGCAGGTCACCATCTCAGTAATACGGTTTACTGTCACTCTTTTAGTATTTTTTTCCGGTAGATTTACGATTGGTGAACATGGGAAGATACCCTTTGTTTTATTTTTAATCATACAATTTACATTTCAGATTTGACAACAACATCTAGCAAAAGCATGTCATTTTCCCACCAACTCAGTTTCAATGAATATTTGTGCATCAGATTCTAGGAGCTTTTTGAATTACATTAAGCGATATGTAAAACTGGACTAGTTACACTGTTGGCTTAAAAATTTTGTAATTTTACACGCTATCTATAACACAGTTGTTTGGCTGTTGTATACATTGGATAAGACCTAAACTGATCTATCATCGAGGGAATGCATTTACATAGGGGATTCTCATATTTGATTACGATATTAGGGTTGTTTGTCATTATATACTGTGTACGTTTTAAAATACCTAGGTACAAATTTTGACGATGGTACTTGTCAGCCAAAACCAATATTGATAATGAAGAGGCTCGTGGAAAGGTCGTCGAGGTTTTTTCTTGGCTGCATTTTCCATTTTTTTCCACAACGCAGTGATCCAATAATCAGTTTCGCACTCGTAGCAGACATCTAACTAGGTTGGAACTGATGGTTTAAGTTATGTTACCCCTTATTTCGTGATTCAATAATCAGTGTCTCAATTGTAGCGGACATCGAACTAGATTGGAACTGATGGTTTGAGTTACGTTACCCCTTATTGTGTGATTCATGATTTGGTGAAAAGACTTTTCGCTGGTACCATTCTGGGTCACGATGCTACAATGAGAAATCACATCAAGCATTATAGTATCAATATAAGGCAGGTGTTGTTTTATTCTACCAATTCATCATAAAAACGCACGGACATTATAAATTATATTTACAGCATTCAAACTTATAGAAAAGGGTGTGTAAAATAACTGGACCTTTTAGGAAATATGTTCAAATAAACAGCAGCAGTTACCTCGCGTTAGGTTCATACCCTTCGTTTTTCCGTCATAAAGCACTTTTGACAACTCCTGCCCTCGTTTCTAGTTTATGCGTCATCTCCTCAACCTAATGAAGTCATCGAAAATTTTTACTTTTTGTTGTTTGAAATGTTTGAATAGATGACATTAATTGTCATGTACGATGGACGCTAAAGCCAGGTTTATCTATGAGTTTTCCTTCTGATGGTTATATTGTTTAGCTTGCTAGAATTTGTTTATCAATAAATTAAACAGTTTTTAATTAGCCATATTATATTTGAAGACATCAATAATTATTTTACATGGCTGGAAAACAGATTATCTGTTTATTTTTTATCAAACGTTTTACCAAAGTAAACAAAGTACTTTTCATTTTCTACTTCATAATTTTTGGATCGTGAAACAAACCATTTCTATAGCAAGGGACGCCAGTTAAATTGGATTTAGAAGTATTGTCTATACAGATGCATAACAAGTCATGTTAGCTGAGGCGATTTGATAATAATATCACGACAACGCATAAAAAGGATAAAGTATCCAGTGAAAGTGGGTTTCAAAACTGGCTCTAGTGTTCCAATAATTTGCACGGTAGAAAAGATTTAACATTTAAAAATTTTATCTATATTATTTTTTACTAATTTATTTATAGATGGAACTTTGATACATCCTTTCAACCATCCAGAATGTTGGTGAGTCAAATATTAAAACATTCTCCTTTTAATTTGGACTCACTTTAGTAACTGAGACCTTAACTCTCTAATTAAATAATTAGAGAGTTAAGGCATAATTAAAAGGGCACGAAAGTGCTCTAAATAAGGTTGTAACAGCAGAGAGGAATTAGACTATTTCCTGGCCTATAATTCTCGTTTATGAGACCCGAAATAGGAGTGAAAACATCCACTCTCCGCTTATCTGAAGTCATTGATTCTTCGTCATCATCATGATCTTAACAATTGGCGCCGTTGTTGGTGGATAGCCTCCACAATCTTCTCCGCGCCTTCTGAACTTGCACTCTCTGCATCCACATTCTGTCGGCTTTCTCCTCTCTTTCATCACTCCACTTTTTCTTTTGTCTTCCTTTCGCTCTGCTACCCTCTCTTGGCCACAACTAAGTTATTTTCTTGGGCCATCTGTTAATTTTCATTCGGGCGAGATGACCTACCCACTGACTTTTTGTGTATTTGGCTTTCTTAATGATGTCTACAACTTAAGTTCTTTACCTTAAAATCTCATTCGTGATCCTGTCTTTCCAAGTGATGTCATTGATCATGTTTCGGCTCCATAGGTCATTGCTGGTAGTATGTGCATGTTCATGATCTTTTTCTTGAGACACATGGGCATCCTCTTGCCCTTTATGAAAGTGTTGTACTGGCCAAAACTTTTCCATCCCGATTTTATTCTTTGGTTGATCTGCTTCCCCGTCTCATTTCTTGGTATTAGCACTTCCTAAGTTCTTGTGCTGGTCCACCTCTTCAGATGTTCTTCATCACTGGATAACCCTCTCTATACATCTTGCCACTTCATTGCTAATGATCTTGGTTTTCCTTTTATTCATAGTCATATCGTCTTTTTTTCTTTCTCTATTAAGATTTTCAATTAGATTGTTCGGACCTTCTTCCTTCTGCTCGAACAAGATGATGTGATCAACAAATCATAAGTTATTGAGACTCTCCATTGATGTTGAACCCGATCTCAATGTTCATCCTCTCAATTTTCTCTTCTACTGCTGAGTAAAGATAACTGTTGATAATTTATCACCCTACCGAACTCCTTTCATAATGTTGATTTTTATACTTAGTGATTCTGTTCTAATTTGTGCTGTGCCTTCTTTGTAGATTTCTTTTAGGATGTTGATGTATTTCCCCTGAACTCCTTGCTGCCCTAGAGCTTCGAACGCTGCCTGATGTTGGATGGAATCAAATGCGCTTTCATAGCTCGCAAAGGTCATGTAGAATGGTACTCTGTACTCATTGTTGTTCTCCAGTATTTCCGTTATAGCGCGTCGGTGGTTAATGATAGAGTGATCTTTCCAATAGGGGGCATGCTCTCTCCCTGTTATGATAGTGGTTTGGTCTTGCTTTTTCAGTTATGGTATCAAAATCTTGCATCCTTCTCTACTGCTAGTAGCTTTCTTGAGCCCTCGTCTTGTGTTCTCCGATATCTTCTCTCATTAGCTTTCTGATAGTTTTACATAGTTTGCTGTACTCAATCTTCTCCCTTATCATTTTATTTCTCCCAGCCATCTGCCTCCTCTTCTGCAGTAGGTCTTTAGTTATGGCTTTAGCTTTTCTCTTTTATATCTTGCTTCCTCCCTGCCGTCCCCAGTGGGCACTGCTGGATGGCTTCCGTTATTGTTCCTTCGACCTTTTCCATATCTCCTTTTGTTGTCAATATCTCAAAGCAATTGTGAAGCCTTAACTGGAATTCTTCAATCTTGCTCATTAAAGCCTCGAGGTTGACTTGGGCTTTCCGGTTTTCACCATTTTGCTTCTTTTCAATCTTACATTAAGCTTTATCCTACCTCGGACCATTCTTTGCTTGCTTCCAACGTTCACTCTCTGAATGGTATCGACATTTTGTACAAAATTTTTATTGCTCATGATGAAGTCAAGCTCCCTCTTCACAAATTCAATGGGAGTTTTCCATGTACATTTTTTATTGCTGTTCTCAATTCTCAGATTCTGGGACGCTACGATTTGCACTAGATTAGTTCCTCTTTCGTTTCGATCTCCAAACGCAAAGGACCCAACTATTCCTCCGTCACCTTTTTGTCTGTTGCCCAACTGTTGTATTGAAGTCACCCATGATTATCTTATAGTGATTCTTGTTCTTTCCATCAACCCAGCTACCTCATCGTATAGCTCCTCAACCTCTTTGTCAGCGTGGGTCGCTGTTGACACATACACGGAGACCACTTGCAGATGTTAATTGCTATTTATTCATAGTGTAGGTGATGCCACTCTATCACTCGTTCCTTCATATTCCAGTACACGGTCCTTAATCTTCTTGTTTACCAAGAAACTGACACCCCGGATAGGCTCCTCTCCTCCTTTTATGTATAGTACATACCTGCTTTGCAGCTCCTTAAGTTGTTCGCCTTTCTTTCTGGTCTCTGCTATTCCGATGATGCCCCACTTAAAACCTTTCTCTTACAATTCATGTTCTAATTCTTTTACGTTTTCCTGATTTATCAGTGTTCCTACATTGTAAGTACATATGTGAAGGTGAACCCAGGGATTCTTTGCACCCCTCTGCCGTACGGCTGCCGGGGACTGAGGCTTGCGTTTCGTCATGATTGGTTTTCAGGCTGTTTATTTTGAACTCAAACAGCAGTAGTCTAGTAGAGAAGCAAAATGCATCGGAAGAATTTCCCAGTAGGAGATATATGAAGGCATTACACCCAGATCCGCTTTGGGGACCCCTGAGGGGAGTAGTCGGAAGGCATCTGTTTATCACTTAGTAAAAGACGAAATGGATTGATTACCAGCTGTTATGGCATTTGTTATGTATTTATCATTTTCTCATTGGATTTAGATGATTCTGTGTACCCTAGCAATTAACTTTCCCATCAATGCGTGCTTACATGCTCTCTGAGCTCGAGAGGAAGGACTACAGTGGTTGTTTGATGGTTGTATATGCCTGTTCAGAATTTCGAGGATAATAAACGTATTTGCTGAAGCAAGAAGATGCGCTCTTAATGCATCCTGCACGATGGTGTTTTTCTAAAATTTGTACTTTGAATAAGGCGGACACCTTAAAATGGGATTTCCTATGTGTCTTTTATGACCGCCAACCCTACGATCCTCTATTCCTGTCAATAAAGAAACTGAAGCCAGTAGGAGGGGTTAATTCACTTGCTTATGATTTTATAACTCTTCAAGATCGCTGTTGTTGCACAGGCTATTGATATCAATACAGAAAAAGTAACAGAAGAATCATTTTATCTTTATTACACGACGTGACGAAAGAAGACGTCTCGATCGACATGTTATTTCTCAACATTACACGACCTTGGTCAATCTTAAAGACCACGTTGACGAAATGAGGGGTTTTGCAATTTATTGTAACAAAGTTACAAGCAATGACAGATACCTGGTATATTCTAAGTATCCTCTTAGAATGTTGACTATCTTTCTCTGTACATTGTTCATACGCATGCAAAGGAATTGGAAAGAAAATTACGAAGTTATATTTCATAGTGTATCACTTCATTTTATGTGAATGCATGCTAATTCGTATTCCTTAGTGTAGTACCACTTGTCACTTCTATTTGCCATCAGAGGCTATATGTATTTTGCGTTTTTGGATATTTAATAGTTAAACAAATATTATTTTTAAAAGTGGTTTGAGAAACCATTAGTTATCTCTATCATATTTACCTTTTGATAGGTCCGGGGTTTTAATGAATTCTGAAATAAAAAATAGATGTTTTCTTAGCATACTGGAAACGCCATTCTTTTCCCTTTGCCTTCTGATTGCCTTTGATTTTCATTATAAGAACTCCATAACCTGGTATTAATGTAGGTTTCCTGTGTTTTATTGCGTTTTTAGGGAAGGCCATGCCTCTTTAATAGAAGAATGTGCCAGTGAAATGGAGACAAAACCAGATGCTGTAGTAGTTGCAGTTGGTGGTGGTGGGTTATTGTGTGGCGTAGTCAATGGCCTTCAAAAAGTGGGCTGGGAAAACGTACCTGTTATAGCCATGGAAACGAAAGGGGCTGACAGTTTTGCTTCTTCTGTCAGTGCTGGTCATGTGGTGACATTACCTGGTATAACAAGGTAAGTGATAGTGTAAATGGAAAGAGATTCCAACCAACGTTCTTGAATATTTATTAATGTACCTAGTGTAATTACGTACATTTTTGTAGATATTGATATCTTTTGATGAGCCGCATTGTTTTTTTCCACATCCTGCCTTATTGATAAAAATTAATGATAAGATCGAATTTCATTGGTTCGTATCCAGCACTTGCAGTTTTATACATGAGTTTTTTTAGACAGTGGGTTGATATGTACTCACTCTATTAGCAGTTGCATATTGAAAACCCATTTAGATAAAGTCTTTCCTCTGGGCTTTATCTTTTTTGTTATGTTATCTTTTCACAGTTCAATAGAGAATGGCTTTATGCCTTATGGTTTTTAATCAATAAGAAATAAATTTATAAAATAGCTGACTTCATGAATATTCACTAAAAGGAAATTAGAGTTCACACCAAGGGCTGAAACTTGATAGGGCTCGCCGAAAGGAAACTAAAGAGTCTGAGAAGAACCAGGCACCTTAGAAATAAAATCCCGTCTTGACACTTTTATGGCCGTTTGACCCTCATGGATTTGTCAATTTTTAAAGTAAAACTTCCTAATTTTATAGGAAGTTTCACCAAAGCGTTTTTTCACACCATACAATAGATAACTAGATTAATTTTTTTATTATTTATTTTAACAGAATTGTTAAATCTTTACATGCAAATCTTCTGGGGTTTTTTGCTGTTTAAGTTGAATGTGAAAAAGTGACGTTCAGATGACCTGCAACTTGTGCTGATGAAAGATATATAAGGCTCTTATTTGATGCTATCTTAGGAATACAAAAAGTATCCCAATACTGTCGGAATATTCCCTATTAACATTAGACATACTTATTGTTTACTTAACGAAAAAAGCACCCGTTTTTAGTAAATCTTTAAACTTAGGGTTTTTTCCACTGTTAGAACTCCTTCTTACGCTGTTTACGTATTAGAACTTTAGACTGTTCACGTCAGAAATCGCATAAGACCGTTGGATACTCTGTAGTCTCTGGTGTTTTTTGGGAGCAGTTCATTCAACAACACTCTACCAGGTCAACCCAGTGATTCCTGTCAGGATTTTACTTCCCTTAGTAGTGATCTACGGCGCCACAATCAGACCGGTTGTTATACGGCCCTACTTTGATGAGAGACCGAAATTGCTCTTGGTATATCACTGGTCACCCTTTTCCTTCCTGCGTTAGCCAAGATCGGGATACGATGATTTTGCTTATTGGCAATATTCTCACTCACTCGAAGAATTAAAATTGCACTTTCAAGTTTGTTTCAAGGCTATGGTCAGTGCAGAAAGCAACATAAAGGTTTTTTGGCTTAAAGTCCTACATGGATACACATATCTGGTTGAGGCAGATCTCTTTGTGGCCTGTTTTTGAAGTGTGTATTTAGCTCTGTGTTCTGCAATAGATATCTTAACCTGGCTTTTATTGAAAACAGAGAGAAGAAGTAGTGTTAAAAAACTGAATTTGAAGGTTGTCGAATGTTGCAGAATATGACGCAAACTGTAATAGGTAATTCTAAACGTGTCTTATATTAGCACCGCAAAAAAACCCTACTCTTGACAGGCGCCGAAATACAGGTGGACGAAAACATTAATACACTAAGACACATAGGTGCATGGGGACGGTAAACCACTGATACAAATGACGATAGAAAAGAGCAAAAAGACCAAACATTTCAAGACAATATGTCGCGACTAAGGTAAAGTAGTTTCTTTTTCATGCTGCTAAAGCAGTCGGGAACAAGCTGAAAATATTTAGAGTTTTTATCTGTCCGCACCGTTCCTAAGAGAAGTTATGGAGTTACTCAGAGTTCTTTGACATAAAGTGCATAAACAAGTAGTAAGTGCATGCTATGTAAATGAAGTTTGGAATAATTTTTCTTTGTATGTCATTTTTATAGGGTTCTTTTTAGGTTTGGTAGCTATATAGGGAAAAATTAATAGTTTTAAAGAGACTGTAATTATTTTTAGTAGGTTTTTGGTGTATCTCCTTGCACAGGTGTTTTAAAACAAGCCTCAAAAGAGTAAGATTACGAAGCAATATGGAAATTAATTGAGTGGTGAACAGGAAATATTACTTCGCAGTGGGAGTGGTGGAAGAGATGAGTTTATCATCTCGACGATATCCTGATTGGGTTTCACTATCATGTTTGAATGATTGTATTAATTAAAGAAAGGAATTTAGTGCTATGTTTTACAATTGTTTTATTTGTATATGTATCTTTTATTTTGTTTCTTGTTTTAGTTTTCCTTTGGTTTTTTTGTTTTGTTTTTTATTTAACGTTTTTCCTATTGCCTGGTCTCAGATGGTGGTCTCCTAAGCGACTTCTTTGCAGCAACGAAGACTTTCATGGCTTTCCTTGCGCGAACCAACGGCTTTTTGTAGAATTCTAAAGTCTTTTCCTGCTCAGAGGGTCGAATCAAGAAACTCTTGTTTCCAATCCAGCTGCAAAGAGCGTGGCCTGTGGCCTTACGAGAGGGCTCACTCCTCTAAATGTTACCCACTAGATAAACATGCATAAAATTGTAGTCCTTTTTTATGTTTGTTTAACTCACTTTCTACCATTCTGTTGCTCAGCTTTTTCCTTTTTTCTCCTTTCCTTCTGTCTATTGGCCAATAATTTTCCGTGATATAGGATATTCAGGCGGAACTACTGTTGCGTTTATACCCTTGTCGAATATTTCATTGTGGGTCGCTGTATCTAATGATCGAATGGTACACCACGATCTTATGAGCTTTGTTTTTGAAAATTGTTGGGAAATGGAGCCACAGTTAGGATAAAGGCTAGTACTTCTAGTACGTATCAACCCTCTAATATAAAATGGCTGTTGTGGTTTCTTGTCATTGAACCATGAGGGTGCTCAACAGGATTTTTAAGAACCCTGCCTGATTTAGTTGTGGTTTTCTGTTTATCATTTAACAGTGGTTGTTTGTACTTGCGTGGATTAAATGGAATGATGACAGACATTCAAGACACATTGGCCTGTGGATGAACTTTCTTTAAACTTCCGCTTAATTTAGTTTGAATAAATTTGTCAGGTGTAAACAAGCCAGACCATCAATATTACTAGTAAGTGATACATAAACCACCAAAGCTTTATGGGTACAACAGTGTCACCTTACAAAGTGAGTCACGGTAATGTTTACAGAAAAAATTCCTGGGAAGGGTGTAAAAACATGAAATGGATTTTGAACTAAAATGTCTTTCTAAAACCCATTGCAACTGCCAAACTGTAAACGTAAGGCAGGTGGTAAACTGGAAATGCATCTCAACAAATGTATGATGAAAAATCTCCGCCAACATGAATTTCTCTCATATTTCATCCAAATAACAATTTAGAGCATGGAAACCAATGACAATTTATTGGAAAATTGAGTAGAAGGCAGGGTATTAGGTTGCAGGTCGTAACTGAGTAAGACTTAAAGAGTGTGACAATGAGAAGGACGCAATGGCAGCACTTGTGCCCCTTGACGAGAACTCTGCCACGCCGCTGCCCCAACGAAAGTTTTGGAAAAGCACTGAAAAATGAAGAGGAAACAGTGCCAACCTATATCGTACGTAAAGCAGATGCCGTGATTTTTAGTGGAATTCACCTGTACTTTTTAGATTTCTTTTACTGGAGAGTTTGCTAAAGACGCTACTGGTCCACAAGGACCTGCACTTGTCTCCATTCTTTTCCATGTGATTAATTATGACCTACCTTCTTGGGTGTTTTACTTATTACTGGTCTCTATGCCTACAACTCCAACGAAGTTGAAGACTTACATAAGCACATCACATCAGAAGAACACTATTAGTTTTTATGGTTTTGTTTGCATTTGTTTCATGTAATTTACCTATTTCCTCATTTCTTGTTTCTTTTGTAATTTATTTCGTATTAGTGGCTTCACAGCATTGTATATTGATTCAAAGTGTATTTTTGTGTCTGAAATAATAGCACCTTATTAGCTAATTTTTAAAAGACATTTATTAGTGAATTATATTAACATTTATTGACCATACGTTTGTTGGTGGCCTTGGTGATAATTGTTTTAACAAGCAACGGAAATAGTTAAAAAATAATGTATTATGAAGGCTCTGTTTACAATACAGTTGCCAACGTACTTTTATGAAAAAACATATAAAAGCTGTTTACAAAAATTATCTTGATGTCATGCCGAAAATCGAATCAAAGAAAGTATTTAGCCTTAGGTATACTGATGCTTTAATATTTCATATTTTTTGCAGTGTTGCGAAGTGCCTTGGAGCAACACGTGTTGCAGATGAAGCTTTTGAGTGTACCAAAAAACATAACATTATAAGTCGTGTTGTCAGTGATGAAGAAGCAGTTTCTGCATGTGCACGGTTTCTAGGTGAGTACAATAAGGTCAATCTTTAGCATATCAATGGTTTTCTGCCCATTGTTCTTCCGATAAACCGAATTAATAGAAAGAAGACACAACTACTATCAACCTTTTGCCAGCCAACTTTGTGTTTCAAGTATATCATTTATTAAACAAATTAGCATGTTATAACAGTTTAAGTTATTATTTATATTGTTAATAAAAAAGTGAAAAATAAGTTTGTACTTAACTGGGTTCGAAACAGCTCCAATTGTTTTTATGGTCACATGGCTTAACAGCTTAGCTATCGGCGCTACGCCCTTAACCGATCATTTATTACCTTATCTTTCATACTGATTATCCTGTTAAAGAAAAATTTCACTGAATATTGGACTGACAATGGTTGTTTTTAGGGATTGGATTTATTACCTACACTCAAAAGGAGTCACTCGCTTATATGTTTGATTGAATTCTAAATATTGTAGAACAAATTGACCGAACGAAAACAAAAAAATAGGGCAAGGTAATGTAACAAATTAAAAATTTATTACCTTATCTTTCATACTGATTATCCTGTTAAAGAAAAATTTCACTGAATATTGGACTGACAATGGTTGTTTTTAGGGATTGGATTTATTGCCTACACTCAAAAGGAGTCACTCGCTTATATGTTTGATTGAATTCTAAATATTGTAGAACAAATTGACCGAACGAAAACAAAAAAATAGGGCAAGGTAATGTAACAAATTAAAGGAAAACTATTGGTCAAAGTTGCGCTACTTTATGGTTATGTAGTTCGAGGAAAACAGGCAGTAACTGTAATCGATAGGGTGTACATTAAAGAGATGTTTCATCTTTTGCAGTCCAAATTTAAGTTTACACAGTGCAACTTTATGGGAAAGAAGACAGGATGGCACAAACCCATGTTACACTGTCGATATAACATTGCCGGGCCTTCGAATGTAGGCACCGGTGACATTAAATTTCTTTTGATAACGTCGTTCTGGAGTATTACTTTATTGCATTAAGTAGTTAAGACAACTGGTGGTGTTGTAGTATTTTATTTCAATTTTATTTCTTAACACATATTTACCCTTGGGGTATATCCAGTTTACTTCAATTATTTAATTACTGTCTTACAAACTTCCTTGCCACAAAAGAAAAGGATTATAATTCCAATGTAGATCAGCTTTCCTTCCATATTCAGAGTTAAAACTTTCAGTTTCCTTGTAAATGATTGAATAGAAGGGGATAATTTCATTTCTAAGTATAGTTTATTCCATGGGTCAGCTTCACGAAACGCAAATGACTTTTGGCCGTAAGCTGTTCTAATTTTCGGTAGAGCAAGATTGCATTTCGTATTGCGTTAAACCCGGGTACGAGCATCAGATAACCTGTCCAAAATATGATCTTGGTTTTCATGTGCGAGGTAATTTAGGCATTTGTAAACTATTGCACCTGTTTCTCGATTAGCCTCTCAACAGACATCTAAACAAACTACTGATGTATCAAATAGGCTTCTGTAATTCTAGGAGGTCTCTTCTGTAATTTCTTCAGGGTATTAACTTAGGTTCCCTACAACATCCATAAACATAAACAGAGCAATATAACTCAATTGAGGTTCCACAATACGAAGATACATTTTCCTTACTAAACCCCACTGGACATGTTTAGCGTACATTTTAAAGCTCAACAGCCTTGGAGATTTATGCACATTTTAGGTGGATTTTCCATTTTAGAAGATCGTCAGCCATAAGATCAAGGTATTTAGTTGTCTTTACAAGATCGAGATGTTTCCCATTTTCTTGGAAATGAGGAATTAGTCCCACGGTTGTATCAATCTTCTTCACCTTTTGTAAGGATCCTTTGATTATGGCCTGGGTTTTAGATAACATGCAAGGAATGCTTGTTACCTAGTAACCATTTATCAACGCAGGGGAATTTACGCATTGACAACAGCATCTTTCTCTTCTATGTTATATAAAGAGAATGAAATTGTATCTGAAGCACACATTGCCGCTTTTTCCTCTTTTAACGCAAAAGGAAGGCCAATAGTATGAATAAAATCGGAAGCAGCCCAAGACAAGAAACTTTAAACACCCCTATTTTGATTTGAGCGAAATCGAAATTGACGCCACTGGCCTTACAGAACTGCCTACGGGCATGTAAGTCTCAGCTAAACCACCAAATTTTTAAGACCATCTGTTCGTAATTATGCATTCTTTTCTGGAGAATTGATGGTCCACTGTATCAAAGGCTTTCGTTAGATCAATGAAGATCATGTTGTTATGTTTCCCCCTTATCAGTATTTTCATACCAATCATTGGTACAGTTCAGGAAAGAAGGGGCAACTGAGGTGCCTGCTTGAAGCAAGATACATTTCAAGTAAAAATAAGCTTTTCAAACAACGTTGNAAATTGACGCCACTGGCCTTACAGAACTGCCTACGGGCATGTAAGTCTCAGCTAAACCACCAAATTTTTAAGACCATCTGTTCGTAATTATGCATTCTTTTCTGGAGAATTGATGGTCCACTGTATCAAAGGCTTTCGTTAGATCAATGAAGATCATGTTGTTATGTTTCCCCCTTATCAGTATTTTCATACCAATCATTGGTACAGTTCAGGAAAGAAGGGGCAACTGAGGTGCCTGCTTGAAGCAAGATACATTTCAAGTAAAAATAAGCTTTTCAAACAACGTTGAAGCTACAGGATAGAAATTGGGTTGTTGTTTGAACGTTCTTTAGTTAATACACTTGAAAAGGTGAAGGCTGTACAAAGACCGAGAGAGAAGTGAAAATGCACTTTTAATGAAAAAAGGCTTGTAATGCTATCAGAGCCAAAGGTAAAGGAGGTCTTCTTTTTTTTGAGAACCCTTTCAACAGAAATAGAGTCTATGAGCCGAAGTATTCATTGGATAGTAGGGGGTTGCTCTGCTGCAGTATATCGTTACTAAGCTTTTTATCGATACTACAAAAGAAACTACTCATCGACTGTGCAATTCCGTTGTTTGGTGTACATTGTGACCTTCAACGTGTAGACAGCTAACTTTCGTTGAATTTGGTTACCGTATTCAACAAATTGATTCTCTTTCACGTTTCATTCAAACTCCCCTTTTATAGAGCTTCTTTTTTCTTAAAATAATCCCGTTTGAGCTCTTTGCTAAGATTATTCTCATTATTTCTTACATACTTATAAGAACGAAAGATTTCTTTTTCACGGCTGTAGTCTTACGCTTGCCACAAGTACGGGCAAGTTTTTGAAATCAGTAGCCAACAAAGGGATAAACCTTTCTTGTTCACATCAAAGAATCTTTTCCAATACTCAAAGAAAGTAACGCCAACAATTTCTCAACAGCCTCATTAACGTTAGTACTAGACTCGACTATTTGATTCCATTTTGATCGAAATATTCCATTTTTCTGGTTGTAAAATTTTTCTGTTGATGTTTAAGTGAGTCAATACGTTTTCTGATGCATCATATATGTAGTGTGTGGCATAACGATCACTAATAGCTACTTATAGAACTCTTGATTTAGGAGTGTTTACTGGATGTGTTGATGCCGCATGATGAATTAATGTGGTTGTATTCAAAGTCTCGCGAGTAGGATTGTTAATTAATTGTGTAAAGCCAAATATATCATAAATCGAGGCCATATGAACAGCAATGTTAACATTATGTGTGGTATTTTGGGGTGCGTACTTTACCAAAGACATACCACAGTTTGTATCTCCAAGAAAAACTGTTTTCTTATTTTTATGATCAAAGAATTCAATATTTGTTTCGAGTCTGGTACAGACTGTTTAGCTCTGTTGGATTAAACTATTATACCAACAAACTCTAAATTCTCTTCTGGAATACTTCTCTTCCTGTGGGTGTTTCTTCTTTATCATCATCATCATCAGCAGCAGCAACAGCAGCATATTCTACGATTGGTCAGGCAGGGACGTCGGTGGCCCGGATGCAGTCTGCTGCACGCTGTAAACTCTGCAGGAGGCCGAACATTTTCTTCCGTTCTGGTGTGTTATAAAATCGAGTTTTCTCGTAAGTTTTGGTGAGCTGGGCTATCCCGGAGAAAATGCATCACCGTTATGTATGCAGTATCACAGGGTCACAGAGGAATGTCTCTGATGTGGAATTCGGTGTTTTTGGATAGCTGAGTTTGCAGTGGTCTGTCCTTTCCTGTTATATTTTAAACGGTCTTGGACATACACAGTTACTCAACCCCCATGCTTATCCCTAGGGCACACCTATCGAACTGAAGGTTATCCACGATATGTCTCATTAATTACAAGTATGTGAAACTCATTATCTTTGGTGAGCTCTCGGACTACATCGATATGAAGCAATAAGCTATTTATGTCTGCAGAGCCAATAACCATTCCTTTTCGGTGACCAAGGGAAAATTAACATTTATTTAAAAGAGACTTGTTGTCACTTTTTTATATGGGACCAACCCACTATATTAAAGAACATTTATTGGTACGACGTAGGTAACTGATGTTGGGTTTTCTACGACAGGCTTACACCCTAAACATATTTCGTTTTTTTCATATTTATCAACTTTTGGTGTATGTTAGAGACAGCCACCTTTTTCATAGTTGTACAGCACAATATTAGTTAAACGATGCCAGAGATTGTTGTATGTTAGAAAAAGTAATTGCATTTTATGTCGTTTGATCATGTTTTTTATTTTTCAGTACCTTGACGCTGATTTAGTCTACGTTTTATCATTTTAGATGATCATAGAATGCTTGTTGAGCCAGCATGCGGAGCAGCATTGGCGGCGGTTTATAGTAATTTAGTAGCATCATTACATAGCAATGGCCTTTTAAAGGCACTTGATAGTGTTCTTGTTGTCGTTTGTGGAGGGTCTATGTGTTCACTTGGAGATTTAAATGAGTGGATTGATGAATTCAAGATCAATTGCAAGTGATATTATGTGAAATTAGCAGGTGAAACTGAAATTTGATTGTGATATTTTACTAAATTTTATTTATAAACTTTTAGTGTTTTGAAAGCAACTGTTTAGCGCCACAAAATTGAAGTAATTAGACTACATAACATGGATACACAAATTTTTTTTGCAGTTCTCTGGCTTCAGCTAATCAAAACACTATCAGCTGGTACCTTAATTTGGTTACCATCTCTTAATATCTTACCATTTCTTCAGGAATTTTGAACTTTTTCTACTGGTGCTTTCTTCATAAAGGTAAAAAATATAATGGGTGAGGATAAAGCACTGAGGAACAACTTTGTTTAGGAAAAATGTTTTGTAATCATAGATACCCTTTGGCCCATACACAAGTTTATCGAGTCATTTATCTTGTGTGAAAATGTAATTTAAACCTTTGGTAAGTATAGTTGTTCACGATGAAATATTTTATAACCTGATGTTAGTCTACGAAGCACTTGTTTATGTGATTATTTATTTACCGTTGCTTTTCATTACAGTTTTCACGTTCAAAATTGCAATTTTTAACCATGTGCTACTTTAGCAACTTTTTTATTCATTTTATTGGACTAAATTTTACTAGTTGCCCCAACCAGAGCAGTTACAAGTGCTACTCAATCTACTCAAAGGGTAACCTCCTGCACGGCTTATCCTTTGAAATACAATAGAGGAAAAATACTTACATTTATGAACTTGGAAATAGGCACATAACGTAAACACAATCTATTTATATGTTTTGTAAACAATGGCTTGATTTTAATATTTAATGCACATTTGCAGGCTTCAACAATTCAGTATTATTTGGGGAAAATGTATTTAATATGCTATCTGGTCAAAAAGTTCCCTAAGTTTTTAGCTTGTCATTCACAAGACCATTGGCATTTGTTAAGAACAAATATATATGTGTGGTTGATTTCTTGTTTTATATCTCTGGTTCTTCAATGTGTTTTGTTTTAATACTGCCAATGCTTTAGACCAGGGGTGGGCAACCTACGGCCCATGGGCCAAAATCCGGCCCGCGAGAAGAATTTTCGTGGCCCGCGAGGCTATAAAATTATAAAATTATATAATTTTTTGTTAGCAAATATAATTGTCTAGCGGTTGCAGCTATTGGATGTCTTGAAAACATACAACTGTCCAACTTGAGATTCAGGAAAGACTTTTTCACTTGGATAACTGCGAGCCACACTTCGATAGCCACACCGGTGTGGTTTCACTCCACTTTCGCAGCGAGGATGGCAATACTGACAGCGAGGTAAATTTACATAATCTGTCTTTGGTTTTTTCTCTTTGTTTCTCTCTATATTTGAAGAAAGCGCGCGAACAAAATTGTTTTGGCAATGTGATATGCATCGCACCGGTGTCGTGTAAACGAGGTCTTAGTCTGTTACGTTGATTGGTGGATATTTCTGTATTTCCTTTCTAGAATGCATAATAAAAAATTGTCTGCATAGAATTAAACTTCATCAGAGTTCTATTCTGTGACTTCATCTCGCAATTTTTGCAAAGAAAGATAACCTCGTGATTCTATTTCCTTCGGAGTTCTTTTTTTATCCAAGTGTTGTTTGAAAGATGATGAGGAAAGAATGTCAATAGGCGTAAAATTGGCACTGAGTGTCGTGTGTTCAAGAAAAGCTGGGGGACAGATTGTTTTGCAGTAGAAAGAAACAACAATGTTCTATGTTTGATATGCAGTGAAACCATTGCCGTTATAAAAGGGTACAGCGTAAAGAGACATTATCAGACGAAACGTGCAACACAGTTTGACATGTGTAAAGAGCAGATAAGAAAGGAGAAGTATCTGAACCTCAAAAGATCCATCGAAACCCAGCAAAGCTTTTTCGCTACGGCCAAAAAAGATACAGATGCATCAATTAAAGAAAGTTTTAAGGTTGGAGAACTGATTACATTAAAAGGAAAGTCTTTTAGTGCCGGAGAGTTCGTAAAGGATTGCTTGACAATTTTTGTCAATGAAGTTTGCCCAGAAAAGAAAAAGGATATCGAAAGCATCAGCCTCTCTTGACGCACTGTCACGGGAAGAATTGAAGAAATGAATGAGAACATTGAAAACCAATTAGAAGAGCTGGTCGGACAGTGCGCTTCTTTTAGTATCACACTGGATGAAAGCATAGATATTATAGACACAGCACAACTCGCTGTATTTGTTCGAGTTGTTACAAACGCATTCGAGATGACAGAGGAACTCCGAGATATGTGTTATTTGAAAGGGACAACAACTGGAAGAGATGTTGCAGATAAGGTGATAACTCTTTGATAAATACAAACTCGACAAGACGAAACTATGTCGAATAACCACTGACGGGGCGCCTTCGATGGTTGGTAAGCATAACGGTTTCATAAAAATCTTTTTAGAAGAAATGAATTTAGATGCATGCAATGTGCTGGTCAACCACTGTATCATCAAGAAAATTTGTGCTATACGGTTCTTGGTTTTGAAGATGTCATGAAACCTGTTGTTCGAGCTGCAAATTTCATTCGACCTCATGCTCTCAACCACCACGAATTTAAGGAAATATTGAATGACTTGGAATTAGAATTTAGGGATGTTGTTTTCTTTTCTAATGTTGGTTGGCTAAGTCGATCAGCTAGGTTGAAACGATTCTGGCTGTTCAGAGAGGAACAGGGCAGGACATATCGTTTTTCAGCGACGATAACTGGCTCAAGGACTTGGCATTTTTTATGGATTTGACATGTCATCTCTGACCTTAATATCAAGCTTCATGATTAGCTATGTTACAAAAATGCTTCAGCATGTTTTGGCCTTTGAAAGAAACCTGAAGTTATTTCTGGAACAGATCAGTACAAAGGACACATCTCATTTTGAACTTTTAACATCGAGAATGAAAATTTCCCAAGTGAAATTTGAAAAATACGCGCACTGCATAAAGGTGTTGTTATCAACAGAATTCGAATCCCGATTTCAGTATTTTAGGATAAACGAAAATCAATTTCAATTATTTGCTGATCCATCCAGAGTCAATATAAACGATTATTCAAGTAAATTTCAACTCGAACTTCTTGACGTGCAAAGCAATTTTGAACTAAAAAAATGCTCATTCAGAAGTCAAC
>RDPX01000417.1:85751-104396 GCA_003991215.1 Morbakka virulenta
AAATTTCATTCGACCTCATGCTCTCAACCACCACGAATTTAAGGAAATATTGAATGACTTGGAATTAGAATTTAGGGATGTTGTTTTCTTTTCTAATGTTGGTTGGCTAAGTCGATCAGCTAGGTTGAAACGATTCTGGCTGTTAAGAGAGGAAAAGGGCAGGACATATCGTTTTTCAGCGACGATAACTGGCTCAAGGACTTGGCATTTTTTATGGATTTGACATGTCATCTCTCTGACCTTAATATCAAGCTTCATGATTAGCTATGTTACAAAAATGCTTCAGCATGTTTTGGCCTTTGAAAGAAACCTGAAGTTATTTCTGGAGCAGATCAGTACAAAGGACACATCTCATTTTGAACTTTTAACATCGAGAATGAAAATTTCCCAAGTGAAATTTGAAAAATACGCGCACTGCATAAAGGTGTTGTTATCAACAGAATTCGAATCCCGATTTCAGTATTTTAGGATAAACGAAAATCAATTTCAATTATTTGCTGATCCATCCAGAGTCAATATAAACGATTATTCAAGTAAATTTCAACTCGAACTTCTTGACGTGCAAAGCAATTTTGAACTAAAAAAATGCTCATTCAGAAGTCAACCTGCTCCGCTTTTATCAGCTGAATGTAGCAAAGGAAGAGGGTTTGACCAACATAAAAGAATTGGCAACAAGGTGTATGAGCTACTTCGGGAGCACTTACCTCTGTGAACATTTTTTTTCCAAAATGAAGCACGTTATGACAAAGTACAGAGCTCAGCTCTCAGACCCTAATTTGAAAAGCCAATTAAGGATTTCGCACTCCTCTATCAGACCTGACATCAACAATCTAGTCAACGAAAAACAATGCCAGATATCTCACTAGAAATACCGAGACATGACTAAAAAACTAGCTTTTAGCATTGTAAATATTATTATTCTTCGTTAATTTGTGAGTTCTGTTTCGTTTAGTATAGTTTGGTTACGTTAAACCAAAGCTACAAAATGCATTCTAATTGCTCCAAATTTATCGTTGTTATTTATCATTATCACTCTCGCCTTTCTTATTACCTTTGGCCCGCGTGAAGAAAATTTTTGAATGACCTAGCCCACTCTCTAGAAAGGTTGCCCACCCCTGCTTTAAACATAAGCTATTTTAAGTGTCTGTTTTGATCAGTTTATGTGTATTTTTGTGACAACCAAACATATTCAAGATAAATAGAGCATAAATGTAGCTTAATTTAAGGAAACCTGCATCTGTAGGCTTTTTCTTGATTGTTACAATCCTGTAAAGTAGGTAGTATGTTCTTCCTACTTTATAAATTTAACCAAAGCAACAAAATTGGTTGTATTTGACCCCGACTTCCCCACTCAATTGACAAGAGTTCTCAACAAACAAGCCAAAGTACAATAGTTGTTCGCTGCTTCACATTTAACATCATATTATGTTACACATTTACAGTTCTACAGAACAAGCTACTAAACTAAAGTATTTTATTATTCATTGTCATAAAAAACCACTTCCATTTCGCACAAAAACATCAGTCAAATAAACGACCTGTGCTGCAGAACTTGAATATGAATATTTGATATGCAATATTAAAACATAAGCAAATTTTAACCGCTGGTCAGAGCTGGATTTTCGTGAATGAAAATTGAAATACCCCAACTCCATCAACATTGCTGCAGCCAACCTATTCGGTCATGAAGCCTGCAAAGCTATGTTCCAGCCCATTCTGTTCAATAAAAAGTCATTTTCCAACAAGACAATTTGATTCTCGTCTTCAAGAGATTACCATATAAACCAATAAGTTATTAAAGCTATGTTTAAACTCGTTTCTATCCGAGACCATACAAACTTGTTTCTGTCATTTTTAATCTGAAGGGCGGGGGTGACGTCTTATTTATTTACATTTGTCCTTAACAGCTAAACAATTCAATAGAGATTTGCTGGTCAACATGTTACCCAAATCATGGTAGCAGAACACTGTCACATATCTTCCAATTTTTACCAGCCAAAAAGCCGTTAAACCACGGGGGAAAAAATCATGAGCTGGGGAAGTCTTATCCTTGAACAGCTGTTATTGCCTTGTCAAGAAGGTGGCAGTGCCTTGTTCTTGACCCTCTACTTTATTCAATTGGGCAACAGTTTTCAACTGCTTTCATCCAAGAAGACAATGTGACCATAACGCGGAAAAATGTCCACCCTAGGCAGCAAAGGCAATCGCTTTAGACAGGGAATTGCCAAGTTCTGAATGGTGATGAATCGATGCTCATTAAAAAACATCTGTCAACGCCAAGGAGGAACTCCGGTCATGTTTCACAGCAAGGTTATGTCTAGGATAAGGAGGCATCCAACAGTTGTTCTTAACATGCAGTCTACTACAGGTTATCAAGGCAATGGAACCTAAGCATCCAAAAAATTATTTTATTGTGAGGATGATTTGAAATTGTGCAACAGTGAAAAATACAAATGCATAGAACTGGATTCGAAACAGTGTATATGAATATCATATTACCGCCCATTCTTGAACAAAACAATTTACCTTGACCTTGATGCCTCGTTCTTTCCCCGAAACATAATGATGTTTAGTTCGGTACACATATATTTCACAGATCTTTTATTCTGCGCATCAATTTTATGAAACAACTTTCTCCAAGAAATGTCAGTCAAAGCCAAAAAGAGTGGGAATTCTTTGACCTTAATAGCTAGGGCACTCGAAAACTTTTACAACTATGGCACTTACCATAGCAAAGTTTGCAACAGATTCTGGTCTCCATGCCAGTCATAGATTTAGGGTAACTGGAACGTTTCGGTCGGTTTTTATTATTCTTTGTTTTGCAACAAGGACCTTGACATCACTCGTTGAGCCGCCCGGTGCTTTGCAGGCCTTGGAGCAGTGAAAACCGCGTTAGATGAATCTCTTTGCTGACACCAATTAATGACTTTCTTTGAAACTCTACATTTTTCCGCTCAGAGAACTGAAACTGAAACGTCTTGGTTACTGAGAAGATGAATTTACCACTTACACACAGCTCCTCCTGACGTATTAAACAGGGTGATACTTGTTCTCTAAGTTTACGATACGTTGTCTCCAGGATGTCGGCAGTTTGTATCACCTATTTTGCTATGTCTTGTTAAACCCTCCCCTGCACACAAAGACTTTTTAGTTTTATACAATTACTGTATGGGAAGAATGTAATATTTGTATGCAGCTGTTAAATTTTCTCCCGCAAACAACGGAACAACGCAACTGCATTTCTAAACTAACAAATAGGATGACAGTAATTGAAGGCAACAACAAATTTATAGACAAACCGGAATGATATCCTTTCTGACAATACAACCAATCGGACCACACTACTGTATTCTTTTCAGTTGAAAAAAGCTTTCAGTAATGTGAAAAGCAATGAAGAATAATTTGGTCGCCTACAACGTGTCAACATGCTCCTAGCATATACAAGTGTAAATGTCAAAGAAACAACTACACTGAACTACCCGGTCCACAACTTTATACACTGCACATATTAGCAATATCTATTTCAAGTGACTAATATGTAACGTTTCTAAGTAACGTTTCTAGGCAACGTTACAATTTAATTGTTAAAGCGCCAATGCACAAAATTAAATATTTGACAGTAAGCACACAATTTTTATGCAAAATGTCTTGTAGTTTAGATGAAATATCAAGTTTTACCTAAAGCTTTGAAAATTTGGCTTTCTATATTATTGTTGCCTCAGTAATCGAAGTTTACATCTCTTGCAAATGTATTTTACTTAAATCATTTAAAACTGTACAGAAAAAAATGATCATTTAAACCAAATCTGTCAAGTGAAAAGCATTCTGGCTGCACAGACTACATGAAATTTTCCAGTGCATGGCGGTGAATGTTAACTAATTATTGAAGATTGACGTTGGAGTGCTTGTCTTGAAAGCGGTTCTTTTCGTTTCCAAGTGTAAAATACATTGCTGGCCTGGTATTACAATTATAACTTATCTTCACACCGCTTGGGCTTCTTAAGCTATAATAATATGAATCAGGAACATTACTATGATAATTTATTCTAATCAAGAAGGAAGTCATCATCGCAGTCACTGTCCCATTCCACCATAAATGCCCTATGTAAATCAAAGCAAAAGAGTACAATATACAGTATTTACACCAAGAGGTCAATACAAGTCAATAACTATTATCACTGATATGTGCAGCACCGGCTTAACGACGGGAACACACAAAATGTAGCCCAGAGAGCAAGTATCAATAAACACTCTCCCGCTTGTCATGAATAAGAGTATGAATACCCTTTTCAAATATCAAAATAGACTATATACTGTACTACTTTCATCAACAACAACTAAAAGCCAACAATTTTACATGAGAAACATATACAATTAAGTGTGTACTGTTCTTAACAGCATAAATATTCACTCTAAGGCCAGAAACTAAATTACATATTCATTAACCTGCAATCTTAAATACGCATCAGCTAATGCTTGTGCATTAGTTCTGTCGCGTTTTTATGTCGCGATAGTAATCATTTTAAAGAGTGATTATTTTGTACCGTCTTACTTTTTAATCCATATTACAATTATATAGTTTGCTACTGGATTCGTTTTTATATACCACATGTCTTTGGTGGTAGGTTAGTTTCATCCAAAATGTATTTTGCACTTTAATGCACTGCGTGTAAGTCGTGAGTTAAATGCATGAACAAAGTACGCATTGCAATTTCTGATCTTAAGCAATATACAGAGCTAAGATCATGGTGCCTCATAAACCATTTCCTTGAAAATAAAGACTGGACATTTAAGTGACCTTTGGTGCCAAATTGTTTAAGGTAAAACATGAAAACGCGAAAAATATTAATTATAATTGCGACTAGTAGTTTTATGATATTTTGATCATCAGACAAATAAGCTACAAATAATTTACAAGCTTTCATAGATAAAATAAAACAGGCAATTAATTAGGTTAATTTTCCGAGAAACAAAGAAAGGAAGTCCCGTGTGGTCGGCCGTTTGGTATGAAATTGAGGAGAAAGTAATAGTTTTCGTGAAGGCATTTCGAAATAAGTTTTGATCTTTAATTGAGAAGTTGATTTTTGAAGTTGTGCGTTACACAGTTGAAGCTCGATTATCCAAACAAGAGGGGCGGGAAGCAATTTGTTCGGATAACTGATTATTATTATTATTATTATTATAAACAAACGACACCTCACTCGATATACATGTACATGTATTTACCTCAGAACACACATTTACGTAAATATTTACCCGGACTGGAAGATCTTGTTCGGATAATTGAGATTCAACTGCAATGCACATTTTTTTCAATGAGTCAAAGGAAACTTCTTTTACTGTTGTTATTGAAGGTTGGGGCTGATTTGAGGGCAGCCCAAGCTATTTCGAGTGCTTTTCCCGTTTTTTCCTTCGCTTCCCATACGAAACTGGATAGTGTTGTGTTGTGTTGGTATTTACAGTGGTTGAATGATAGTTTGAATACCCTTCATCGAAGCTGAAGTAGAAAAGGCCATAAAATCACTAGAGAACAACGAAAGCAGGCATAGACAACATCACCGCAGAACAACTGAAGTATGGACCAAAGGAAATAAACATGGGAAAAGCTAAAAACGATATCGCGAGCACAGGCGAATATCCTACAGAAATAAAAGAAGGTATCCTTATCCCCCTACCTAAACCAAATAAGAAGAGAGAACCACCTGGAAATTTAAGACCCATAATATTGCTGACGATGCTCAGAAAGATCCTGGCCACCTGCATGATAAGAAGAACAAGCAACAAAATTCAGAAAGAAATCCCCATCACTCAAGCGGCTTACCAACAAGGCCGTAGCACCACAGAGCACGTATTCAGCACGAAAATCATGGCGATGACATCTGCCAACTATGGGACAAATGTACTGCTGCTCGACATGTCAAAAGCTTTCAACACAGTGGACCGAGGAATATTATTCAAAGAACTGCAGAAAGTTCTAGATGAAGACGAACTACACATAATATCGATAATGTTAAAGAATGTAAAACTACGAGTACAGTATGGAAAAACGACAGAAAACGCATTCACAACAAATGTGGGGGTCCCACAAGGGAACTGCTTAAGCCCCATACTCTTCACATTATATCTAGCCAAGGCTTTGGAACAGGAAGATAGAGAAACACCATACCACCTAGTAGAACATAACTACAGCAAAAAAGAAAACAGCCTACATGATTATAATTACAGCCAACTAGCGGAAAAAACGATGGATGAACAGTATGCAGACGATATAGGATATAAATCAGAAAATACTTGTTAATAATAACATTAAAAAAACAGTGCCAACAGAATTAAAAAAGAGAAAATTGTGTGTAAATGAGACAAAAGTGGAAGAATTTAAAATTAAAAGCAAAGGAGGACAAGAATGGAAAAAGTGCAAATACTTAGACAGCATGCTCGACACCAGGGAAGATATAAAAAGAAGAAAAATGCTAAGCACAGCAACATATAGACAATATCAATTCCTGCTTACAAGTAAGAAATTATCATTCAGAACAAGAATCAGACACTTCAACATCTATGTGGAAAGCATATATTTATATAATAACGAACTGTGGACTCTGACTGAGAACTGTGAGAAAAAGATTGATGCTTTCCAAAGGAGTCTCATAAGAAAAAAGCTAAATATAAAATGGCCACATAAAATNCTCGACACCAGGGAAGATATAAAAAGAAGAAAAATGCTAAGCACAGCAACATATAGACAATATCAATTCCTGCTTACAAATAAGAAATTATCATTCAGAACAAGAATCAGACACTTCAACATCTATGTGGAAAGCATATATTTATATAATAACGAACTGTGGACTCTGACTGAGAACTGTGAGAAAAAGATTGATGCTTTCCAAAGAAGTCTCATAAGAAAAAAGCTAAATATAAAATGGCCACATAAAATAAGGAATGACGAGCTATATGAAAGATCGAAAGTAAACAAATGGAGCGAAAAGATAAGAGAAAGATGACTCAGATGGCTACGACACATATTACGCCTGCCAGAAACAATTCCGGCAAAAAAGGCCTTGCAGAGGCTCTGAAAACTACAAAGAAGCCAAGAGGCAGACCGAAAACCACCTGGATCTCAATGACTAATGCACAATTAGCAGAAAAAGGCCTGCCAAAAATTGGAGATACAAAACTAGAACAACAAGCCAGAGACAGGTGGAGGTGGAGGGAGATAACGAAAAACTGATCTTACAAACTCTTAAATATTGGGTTTTAGCGCAATGTCGACAAACGACGGAGGACATATTTAATGATGATGAATGATAGTTTGCACGGGGAGTATCTTTGTTGTCGTGGTCTGAGTTAGTCCTATGTATACCTTTAAGGTGTTTGGCGTTGTCAGTGTTCCTGCGGGTGACGTTAATGATACTTGACCTTGTGGATGATGTTAATTGTAGTGCATTTTCCAGGAAGAGGGCATTTATTTATTTATGTGCAGGTGCAAGTTGGATTTGTTGTTCTTTTGGGGAGGATGATGTTTTTATTGTGATTTTTGACGATTCAGGACATTTTCTGTGCAATTGTAGCTTAATTTCAAGGCGTTACTGTTAAATATCTTGTGGAGTTTTGCTGGGCGTAGGGAAATGTTTGTCGATGAGATGTAGGAAGTTTTTCCCGACGTTTTTTTTTGGACGCTTTTGTTAAAAAGAGGGTTGAAACAAACGATGCTTTGTTTTCTTATGCGGTTGTGTGATTGAAGTGGTGTAAAAGATAATCATGTTCGGCGTCCGGTACTTTCGCGGGCAGCTTCGTACACGGCTTTGGCTTTCATAAATATTCTTCATTAGAGGAGTTTGCCGATAGTCTCTTGCTGGGAGATTTTTGTATTTCTTTGACAATAATTCGTGGATGGTTTAAAGAAGTATTAATGTTAAAAGTTGATCATTCTTGTATTGGCGGTGTGTGAACGTTGAAAGGCAGAGGGTGATGTCCAGGAAGTCGACCTGTTTTAGGTTAGTCTTAATGCCAATTTCGAATCCCATGCCCTTGAAAATCTTTATAACGTCTTTTCTTGTCTTGCCCCTTTGTTTTCCGCTTGCATCTCGGAGAATGATTAGGTCGCCGTCTCCGTACAATCCATTGTCCTCCTTCTGGTCTTTCTCTCAAACGTTAAACAGAACATAAATACCAACAAGTTTGCAGACCTCTGGTTCGTCGTAGCTTCCCATGGTTACGTCTAAGTTTTCAGTAGTTGATCGTTGTCTCCATGGTAAGCTATTGTCGAAGAAAAGGGATTTTCGGCACCGTTTTATGGTTTGGATGCTTCTGTAGTCTATGTTAGTATGGGCTCTTTTAAAAGAAATGCCATTATCCAGTATCGTTGAAGTCATAGAAGGGTAAAAGTCTTTAATGTCCAGCAGTGTAAATGTGCATAACTGTTTTGATTTGATGTTGTTGAACCAGGTGATCACTGTGGTCGTATGTTTCCACTAATTTACTTTCTTAATTTTGAATCGATGTCGTCTAGTATCACGTTGCTTTTCTTCCTATTTCCTTTTCTGTGGGGCTTATGAGGCAGTGGGTTGGCTTTGTCCGGAAGGCTTCTTTGTGGTCCTTCATCGTTATGAACGATTGGCGTCTTGCATTGGTTTCTACTCGGTCCTCTATTCCTAGTCTTGAGGTAATGTCTTTGGCTTCGTGATTACAGTAACTACCTTCTTTGCTTTTGTGCTTTCTTGTATGTTTTGATGACGTTTTCTTTCATTAGCTTTACGTGTGCGCCAGGTGTTACTTCGTATAGATTGTTTGTTTTGTCGGCGAATATCAGTAGATTCGGGGACTCTTTTATTCTCTTAGTGTCATTCTTTAACTTGGTTTGAAAAGCATTACAAACTTTTTAAAATTTCCATTTGTTTACTAAATTGATTATGTCATTTTCGAAGTTTACAAGTTCGTTAAAATGTGGTGGGCACTTCTTGTTCTAAAGCTAAACTTCTTCTGAAAAGAGTTGCCAGCCTCGTTGTTATCTTCCGTTAGCAAAAACCGGGCTTTCCATAGCATTCTATTAATCAGGCTTTCTATCTTCTCCACTACTTAAACTTGTATATAGGTCTTGGTGGTACTGGAATGTTTTCAGAGGGTAACCAAAATTCTTTTTTTTCATGTCCCATTTTCCAAGCCATTTATATATAAGGCAACGCATGTTAGCCAACGAAGTTTGATTATAAGTTAATCATTTATTAATACGTAAAGAAACACGTTCGTTATCAACGTAAAATACAACTGCCAAATAGCCATGGGATTGGAATCATTAGCCACCAAACATTACTAACAAAAGGTTTAAATGCCCGAAATGGTTGACATGGTCATCGACTGATGATCCATGACTGTAGTATTCACCATTTACTTTTCCCTTGTTCATCAACAATAACTACCATCTAACATTTTTCATCACTTTTTGCACCATATCTCTATCCATTTCTATCCTTATCCATCATCTCTCTTCATTATATTTGCGAATAATTCATTTTTATGTTTCTCGTTGTGTTGTCTTTCGTGTTGTTATGTGGATTGTCCATGTATGTATTGTCCCATTATTGTCATATAATCAGCCAGTTCCATATTTGGCCAAAGTTTTCTGAGTTTCACTCTTATACTATATATATCAATCACTGTCTTGTACTTCACGTTTAGGAGCAATACTTTTACTTTAAGTGACTAAAATATAAATTTCTTATTTATTTACTTTCATATGCATCGTTGCTGGTTAAATCAAATAAGCAGAAGATAGGGAAAAAAACAAAAACAAAAGCACCAGGAGTCATTGTCCAACTTTACCATGAATCCAATTAGAACATATAAAACAATGGAGTCCACTACCAATATGGTAGGGGGCAAGATCTGTACACCGAGCATTAAATTTATTTGGATAACTGTTAAACACACATTGAATATTGCAAATATATGCTCCTCTGTTTTGACATTGGCGTTAGGTATTCAAATATAGTAAGGTTATAAACAGGTGAAGAAAAGCTGCTGCATGACTGTAATATACCACGCGGTACACACACACACACACACACACACACACACACACATATATATATATATATATATAGTGAATAAGTTAAATTTAATATTGTAAATAAATTTAATCAGGAAGAAAAGAGAGATGACATGAGAATAAATAAACGTAAAACATAAAATGGCATAAAATAGATAATGAAAATAGATAATGAAAACGAGGCAGCTGACGATTAAAAATACTTAGAAAGAATAAAAATTTTCCACAAATAATATTAGTTTTAAGATAGATCAGCGAACCACAGCAGGCTGGAGACGATTCGGACAATCAGCAAGTTATTACAAGATTAAAAAAATCTTCATGTCTTAAAAGGAAGGTCATATATGCAGGTATCTTTTGGCGGTTACGTTTGGAAAGAAAACAAATACCAAGAGAAGAAGCTAGCTGTGGCACATCAAAGCATGTAAAGATCCATGCTAAACGCAAGATGGCACGATAAAATATCAAATGAAAAGATTAGAAGAAGAACAAACTTTAAGGGCATATATCAGCATCCACAGAGTCTAAAGGAAGACGGGGGGCCTGTGGCCTGAATACAAAACAATAGATGAACTAAAATACTGACTGATTGAACACCCTGGGGATACACTAGATCTTATGGACGACAAAAGTTCAGATGTTGAGACAAAATAGTAGAGAAATCTACCATCAACTCGATGCGCATCGCACCAAATAGCGATGGATAGAGACGTAAGTGGAGGCCATCTGTTAGGAGTGACATGATGATAATGATGACGATGATGATATAACATCTAACAGACACGCACAGGCACACACATACCCACATTTGTTTATATTCGTTTGTTTATATATATATATATATATATATATATATATACATATATATATATATATATGTGTGTGTGTGTGTGTGAGGACATTTTATTTATTTCTTTGCTTTACGTTTTCTACTTTACCATCAACTTCCTTACTAAGCTCTTGTCTTTTTGTATCTCGTATGTCCATACTATCCTTGTTTTGCTCCTTTCTTCTTCAAAATGGTCATACATCCTAGCTTTGGTCTACGTACCACACTTGCTGCATTTCTGTCATTTAAAGTAATACCAAATACAAATCGAGGCGTTCTCAACTCAATTTTTGGCACAGCCATTATTAAATATGATGTTGTTGATAACCTATTGTAGTTGCTTTTTACTAACAAAATAAGCCATCATGTTAAAACTAAATGAAATCATTTTGTACGCTGATTTTTGCTGATTCTTAGCAAACTCTTTCTGTTTAAATTCCTTGACCTATAAAGCACTCTTCAAAAAAACAAACAAAAAAAATGTGTGTGGGAGGAGGAGGGTGAGGAAAAAAGATAATATAAAAAACTTGAAAATGCTAATACAAAAAGCTGCGAACAAAATTATCTGAGTTAATGAAATTTTTCTTTACATACTCGTCTTTCATTATTTCTTCGGTTTGAACTAGGCTGGTCTTGGTTTCTGAACTTTCTTTAGCATTCTGCGAGGACAAAAAAGGAAATCAAAATATTTACCCATAGAATTTGCAATTCACGTTGTCACAGCATGAACATACACAAATAAAAACAATTCAAACAAGNCGTTGCTGGTTAAATCAAATAAGCAGAAGATAGGGAAAAAAACAAAAACAAAAGCACCAGGAGTCATTGTCCAACTTTACCATGAATCCAATTAGAACATATAAAACAATGGTGTCCACTACCAATATGGTAGGGGGCAAGATCTGTACACCGAGCATTAAATTTATTTGGATAACTGTTAAACACACATTGAATATTGCAAATATATGCTCCTCTGTTTTGACATTGGCGTTAGGTATTCAAATATAGTAAGGTTATTAACAGGTGAAGAAAAGCTGATGTGCCACAGCTAGCTGTGGCACATCAAAACATGTAAAGATCCATGCTAAACGCAAGATGGCACGATAAAATATCAAATGAAAAGATTAGAAGAAGAACAAACTTTAAGGGCATATATCAGCATCCACAGAGTCTAAAGGAAGACGGGGGGCCTGTGGCCTGAATACAAAACAATAGATGAACTAAAATACTGACTGATTGAACACCCTGGGGATACACTAGATCTTATGGACGACAAAAGTTCAGATGTTGAGACAAAATAGTAGAGAAATCTACCATCAACTCGATGCGCATCGCACCAAATAGCGATGGATAGAGACGTAAGTGGAGGCCATCTGTTAGGAGTGACATGATGATAATGATGACGATGATGATATAACATCTAACAGACACGCACAGGCACACACATTCCCACATTTGTTTATATTCGTTTGTTTATATATATATATATATATATATACATATATATATATACATATATATATATATATATATGTGTGTGTGTGTGTTGAGGGCATTTTATTTATTTCTTTGCTTTACGTTTTCTACTTTACCATCAACTTCCTTACTAAGCTCTTGTCTTTTTGTATCTCGTATGTCCATACTATCCTTGTTTTGCTCCTTTCTTCTTCAAAATGGTCATACATCCTAGCTTTGGTCTACGTACCACACTTGCTGCATTTCTGTCATTTAAAGTAATACCAAATACAAATCGAGGCGTTCTCAACTCAATTTTTGGCACAGCCATTATTAAATATGATGTTGTTGATAACCTATTGTAGTTGCTTTTTACTAACAAAATAAGCCATCATGTTAAAACTAAATGAAATCATTTTGTACGCTGATTTTTGCTGATTCTTAGCAAACTCTTTCTGTTTAAATTCCTTGACCTATAAAGCACTCTTCAAAAAAACAAACAAAAAAAATGTGTGTGGGAGGAGGAGGGTGAGGAAAAAAGATAATATAAAAAACTTGAAAATGCTAATACAAAAAGCTGCGAACAAAATTATCTGAGTTAATGAAATTTTTCTTTACATACTCGTCTTTCATTATTTCTTCGGTTTGAACTAGGCTGGTCTTGGTTTCTGAACTTTCTTTAGCATTCTGCGAGGACAAAAAAGGAAATCAAAATATTTACCCATAGAATTTGCAATTCACGTTGTCACAGCATGAACATACACAAATAAAAACAATTCAAACAAGAATAGCAGAGTGTATATGATTAAGGTGCAATAGGAGTGGAAAGAAAGACGGCTTAAGCAAAGGGAAACATAAGCACAGCAACGTTTTGTGAGTAAAAGTGAAGGACGAAGGATTTGATTACAAAACCAAATAAAAATACCTCCTCTGACTAAAACCTCTCTCCAAAGATGCTCAAATGTAAACTTGAATTTAATAAATTAATTAATTTTTTTAACTAACATTTGAAAAGGGTGTAAACACCACTTTATATATATAGTCATTACGGGTAAATCATTACCATAAAAAGTGCTCAATGAAGTTGCATCAAGAGCCGGATATAAAGTAATAAAACAGAAAGAAACTAGACTTTAATTACCCATCTGTTCTTTCCTTTTCATATTCTTCGTTGCATCATATCTCTGCAGATTTTGTCAATTTGATAGATTTTTTAAATTCTTGATTTTATGAACTTAGAGGAAACCATTACTGTAAGATATTTACCATGTCCTGAGTCATAAGCTTTTTCTGAGCTACATTTCGAGAGATACTTCTCCCATCGTCGGCTGGGAGATGGGAGAAGTATCTCTCGAAATGTAGCTCAGAAAAAGCTTACGACAAGATAAATTTCCTCCATCAATTTGATAGCTATTGTAATGTTTTTGAAGTGTTGTATGATTTAACATATGATAAAAATGACCTGGTGTATATCCAAAGAGGTAAATAGGACCTACAATTTGCTTCTGTCAGATAATTAAACAATTCTTCATCACCCAAACAAAAGTTCTTCATTGCAGTTTCGAGTTGAATCAGTGGTAACTTTTCAGAAGAAAGAGCACCTGCTATTGTTATTTCTGGCTGCCTGATAAAGTTGCATTACTTTAATAAAGTTATCAAGTCTCATACCAAAGCTTGACGGTTTCATACAAAGATCCCATATAATTTTTAGCCCATTTCGGTAACATATTAATAAATGAAGGCTCTAGTTTTAGAAACAACATCTGTATAGTTTTCTTTTTTAAGAATTAAAACAAAATTCAGATACAAACTTCCTACGAATAAAACCTCCTAAAAATACGGGTGATTTTATTCTTTAAAGTAAAATTAACTGCTAAAGTTTGTTTAATTAAGTAAACGTTACCAAAAGGAAATAAGATATCTGTATCTGTATGTGCATTTCTGTATACATTTCAGTATGTATTTCGGTACTTAGACAGTAGTTATGGGTTTTGATACCGCGCGAAAGTACGTACCCCATGGGTAAAGTAAAATGAAGCAAAAAGGAGGCAGCACATGGAGGAATAATAAATATCTGCTTCCTTACCTTTTCATTGTCTGTTGATCCAAGAATTAAATTTAGAGCTGCATCCACAGGTGGTGTGTATGGAACTAAAGCAAGGCATGGCTTATTTATTCTGAATGAGATGAGATGGCATAGATATTACATTAAGTTCAATAAGGAAGGGGGCTACATTAAGAGTTAAGTTAGTGTCTACAAAAGACTAAAACGCCTTATCTTTGTTGTACCATAATTTAACTTTTCCTGGTCAATTCTAATTCCCAGTAAAATAAACCTTTGTATTTTTTTCAAAACTTTCATGAAAACACTTTTTCGTTTGGCTACATACACAACAACTTCTTTCGGTTGTTTTCTAATAATTGCTTTGATTAGGCACTGCAAAATTTCGTGGTTTATTCAGTTGTTTTTCCCCATTAGCGTAATTTTACCTTTCTGTGAAATAGGGGGAATACCCCCGAACAACCGCAATAGATTTATCAATACAAGCTTGCCTGTCTCGCATACACCGCACCCTGGTACCAAATAGCCAGATTCTCAAATGAAAGCTGAACTGGTTTCCACAAAGGAAAACTATATGTTTAAAAATGCCTATGAAATAACTATTCTGAAACAACTCTTAAAACTCAAAATCGGAAACATAATGAAAACAAGTATTGCTAATAACGGTATTTTTATTCTAAAATGAAATTTGAAAGCCTTTGTACTTACAGCTTTTCAAGTATTGACTCTGGAAGTATAGGGCTAATGTTCTGAAAAGATTCCCTCATTCCCGGTGCAAACTCGAATCTTGGCAACCTAGATACACTTACCAGAGGAAAATTATATACAGACATAAGTATACAGTTATAACTACGTAAAATAAGTCCTTAATCGCCCTTATGACAGGGCTAATGGAACGTTTTGATTAAATAGATAAGTTCTGCTATTAAAACTGTTAATGATCTTTCTTCTTAGCTATAAGTAGACTGCAATAGACGACTAATACCACAATGATTCATACTGTGCAAAGCTGTTGATTTTCTACATGTGCTAAAATTCACGATAGATTTCAGAAAACATCAGTATGGAGCTTTCTTAGAGGGGTTCGGTAATAACGAAAGTGTATTTTATCGTGATCCAATTAAGAACTACAGGAACGTTGTTTGTGTGTTAAGAGATAAATTAAGTTCTTTGTTAATGAAAGCGAAGTGACAGGCTGACAACATAGTTAAATTCGAGATGCCTCTTAGCAAAATTACGACAATAACAACGTTTTACACTGAGAAATAGCTCGTATTACCATATATTTTAAAACTATTTATGAAACATATAGTCAATGGACTTCTAGCATGATCAATAGGTAGTTCCATCGGATATTGGCAGAGGGCCTGTTCTGAAATTAGAGTAAGATTTAACATTTTTTTCTACAACGGATGCAGATGGTTTCAAACACTAAAGTTCAAAGATCTACGACCTCTTAATCGATTTTTGGATTTAAAAAATCCACAAAAAATATGTTGCCTTTTAAGCAGGAGTCTACATGTACATAAATCTTTACATAAATAAATAGACACACCAAGCCAGCAATTTTTTCCATGGTAGTTTTTTACCATTACTTAACATAATGTCTGAAATTCAGTAAGTGGCAAAAATTGTAACCAGAAATCAAAATCGATGACAAAAAATATTACGTCCTTACCTTTTATCATCCTTGAAAGTTAGGTCGAATTGTTCTGGAGTATCATCGCAATCCTCGAAATCACTATCATCAGACCTAAACAGTCAAAATTTACATCATTTCAAAGATACAGTTTAATAAATTGTTGGAACTACCGTGCATTTAGTCAATAAAAAAAGTCTTATTCATGCTTTATTAAAATGTTTCCAAAGGTATCTGTAGTAATGGGAAGAAGATCTTTTTTGCATTTGTAAACCCTTCAATTTTTCCCTGCTCTACTTTGGCCAGTAAAAAAATACGAAATACAAGATAAGACAATACCTTAATATGGCTTAAACAATGGTTTTCCTAAAGGTTCAACAGTTTGGCTCAGATCAAAATATTTAAAATTCTTGCATACACTTTAAAACTGTTGGGGGCACTGCTAGTCTTTCTCTCACGGGCAGGTGAAGCGCTCTATAGCCTTGGATGGCAATCCGCTAAAGATGGTGTCTCAATAAAAACACTGGTCCCCATTACCTGGGTATAATTAATGGGTTGGTGTCAGGAAGGGCATCCGGCCTATAAAAACACTGCCTCATTATACCATGAAATGACATCCAAAAATATCCTGCATAACTGCGTAAACGAGACTGGAACTAATTTAAGTGAAGGTGTCACGCACGGTAGGACTTTTGTTCGATAAGGGCAAAATCAGACCATTATCAAGCTACTAAATCAACCGAAAGCAGAGTTTCTTGAGCGAAGACACATTGATTTGTGCTGTATCCAAGAAACACGATGGAGAGGGAAATCTGTAAGAATGATAGAAGGGAAAAAGGCAACATACAAGCTGTTTTGGATTGGTAATGGAAAAGGCACATGTGGAGTAGGTATCTTTGTGGCAGAGAAATGGATAGACAAGGTGATTAATGTCAAACGCATAAGTGATCGAATTATGCTGATTAAACTGATGATAGGTGAGACAATCATCACAGCAATATCAGTGTATGCACCACAATGTGGCTTGAGTGAAGAAGTCAAGGATAAATTCTATGACAGTCTCATTGCAGTCACAGGTAAGCTGGCAAAGAAAGAAGTTGTTGCTATCGCAGGTGATCTAAATGGCCATGTTGGAAGAACAGCATCTCGGTTTGAGGCAGTCCATGGAGGAAATGGATATGGTGACCGAAAAAAGGAGGGTGAAAGAATTCTAAAGTTTGGGCTTGCCATGGACATGTTGGTGGCAAATGCTATTTTCAAGAAAAGGAATAGCCATCTGGTAACCTATGAGTCTGGGGCAGCTATGACTCAAGTGGACTACATTTGGGTAGAGACAAAAGACAGGAAGTATTTGCAAGATGTAAAAGTGATACCTGGTGAAGAATTTGTGACCCAGCATAAGCCAGTAATTTGTGACTTCAGGATTAAGAAAGTTTATAAAGTGAAAAGAAAGTATATCCCAAGGTGAAAGGAGTGGAGACTAAATGATGGACAAGTAAAGCAGGCCTTTGAAGATCAAGTGAATGCAATTGTGGGTGCTAGTCCAGGAAAAGACCTACGAAGTGTGGGCGAGTAATAGAAGAAGATCAAGGATACACTTTTGAAAGCCACAGACCAAGTCTGTGGCTGGACAAAAGGGCCTCCACGTCATAGAGTGACATGGTGGTGGAATGCTTCTGTTGAAAATTATGTGAAAGAGAAGAGAAGGCTGAGGAGCCAATGGAAAACGGGGTTAGTGAACAAAGAAAGCTATCTGGAGGCCAAGAGAGCAGCTAGGCAAGCAATCTACAAAGTAAAGATGGATGCCGAGAAAAGGTTTCCAGACATAATGCGTAGAGATGACCAGAAAAATGAAGTATTCAAGATAGCCAAGCAGGTGATCAAGACTAATCAGGATATCATTGGAGAAAAGTGTATCAGGAATGATGATGGAGAACTTGCAACAAGTGAACTTGAAAAGAAGAATGCCTGGAGGTGCTATTATGAGAGATTGTTGAACAGAGTTTTCTTGGGACAGAGAAAATCTTGGAGAGGTAGAAACAGTATCTGGACCAGCCATTTTTATTGAGAAAGAAATGGTGAGGCAAGCTGTAAAGAAAATGAAGAAAGGCAAAGCAGCTGGTCCTTCAGGAATTGTGGCAGAGATGGTCAAAGCTGCAGGTGAAAGAAGTATAGAGATGATCACTGATCTGACCAATCAGATCATAAGAGATGTTGTCATTCCTGAGGACTGGGAACTAAGTACAACTATCAATTGTTACAAAGGAAAAGGAGAAGCTCTAGAAAGAGATAATTACAGAGGATTAAAGCTAATGGACCAAGTCTTGAAAGTTGTTGAAAGAGTTATGGAAAAACAAATTAGAAGTGAAATAAACATCGATGACATGCAATTTGGTTTTATGCCTGGACGAGCAACTATTGATGCCATTTTTATCCTTAGGCAAATGCAAGAGAAGTACCTTTGGAAGAACTAAAAGCTGTACTTTGCCTTTGTAGATTTGGAAAAGGCCTTTGACAGAGTGCCAAGAGAAGTTGTTTGGTGGGCTTTACGGAAACTAGGAGTAAGTGAATGGCTGATTAAGGTTGTTCAGGCAATGTACAGAAATGCTAAA